>JAOEHX010010695.1:0-23306 GCA_025448015.1 Bolborhynchus lineola | reverse complement strand
CCTTTCCTTTCCTTTCCTTTCCTTTCCTTTCCTTTCCTTTCCTTTCCTTTCCTTTCCTTTCCTTTCCTTTCCTTTTCCCTTTCCTTTCCTTTCCTTTTCCCTTTCCCTTTCCTTTCCTTTCCTTTTCCCTTTCCCTTTCCTTTCCTTTCCTTTCCTTTCCTTTCCTTTCATTGGGATGGGAGAGGGTTTCTATTTCTTAAAAACTAAACTTCTGCAGTACTTTTCTTCCCTGCTCTGCAGGGCAGTTTCCTCCTTTCAAACATCTGGGAGGTGTCCAGCTGCTTCAGTGATGGAGAGCACTAAAGTACCTTCATAATAGCATTAGGAGAGCAATGTTGTGAATTAGCACTGTGTTGGTATAAGAATCAAACATAAATGCAGGGACACTTCTGTTGCATTCTGATTCTGATTTCTGCTGTGATTGAATCACTTAGCATTGCTGGTGTTAATGTTTGGTACAGTAATGTCTATAAACAAAATATTGCAAGAGACCCCATTGTGTTAGACATCATGAAAGCAAAGAGCAGACAGTGTCCTCTCAGCTGTTGTTTCCCCATCTGTCAAGTGAGGACAATGTGCTTGCTTTCTACATGTACATGAGCACTAATTAATTAATATTTGTAAAGGATATGTAAATTTAAGTATTATTTATGAATTATATTATAAATGAAGATTAGTGGAGAGGCCGTGGAGAGAACACACAGATGGCACTATGAGGGCTGAGAGAGCAGTTCAAGATGGGCCTGGAAGCCACAGAAGGGAAGCAAAGCAAAGTAAATGGTTAAAGAAATTAGAAGAGATGGCTTTGCTTAACAAAAATAGAGAGTGCAAGAGATATAAGCAATAAATAGGTGAGTGTAAAAAAACCCTAACACAATAGTGTTCTGGAACTGGATGGAACATGTTTGAAATGGAAATAGCAATGGCAATAAAAAGGAAAATCTGAAAGAAATAGGCAAAATCTCTAGTACTGCACATAACACACCAATTTACATACACTGATTATTTTACAATAATTCCCTTCTTCAGCATAACAGGGCATAGATTCTTCAGTGAAGTGATTAGACATGATAGACTGAGGTGAGTGAGCATGTAAGTGTTCATAAGACTGTGGTCTCGGCGTGGACCACAAGGCAAGAGATGAAAGTGTTATGGACACATAATACAGTGTGATAGTGTGTTACATGAACTGTTCTCAAATTCCTGAATACCTTCACCAAAGTACATTCAGAAAATTAGGGAGAGTGGTTCTGAACAGAGCAACCATGGAAGAGTACATGGAAGTATCTGTGGGTATTTCAATTTTCTTCTTTATTGTATATGTCAAGGAATTGCTAAACTCTCCTAGTTAGAAAAGTGTATTTTGGCAATACAGCAGAACACAGTGGCAGCATATTTTTTCCCAAGTATTGGGGAAAAAAATATTTATAAATATTCATATTCAAGTTCTAAGTTAAATTCCAATTTGACTTTATTCTCACCGATCTATTATTTCCTTTCCAGGAATGTTCAAGTACACAGCTTTTACTACCATGAATATTCATGAAGCACAGCCTTTGGAAGTGAAGTGCTCTGCTAATTCAACAAAGTCAGTTTCAAAATTGCACTGAGTTATAAGGCTTGTAATTTTCTATTTCAAGGGAAGCTGAAAAAAAAACCCAAACCAGTACAATGTCACCTATTCAGAAGACCACAACAATATACAGTGCTGATTTCAAGAATGTGCAGTAAATTGTGACTGGTCTTAGATCAAGATTTACTCAATGAGGAAATGACCAAATGTTCAAAAAGAATGGCAAAATACAAAAAATACATAATCTGCTCAGACAATTCACAAATAGAACCAACGGGCAACATTATACCAAGAGATTGCTCATGGAAATTATTTGCTTCATTTCAGTTGCTAACAAGCATGAGCAGCTGAGCTCCACCTCTTCTGCAGCAGAGGAGTGATCTCCAAGGTTTTTCCTACCAGCACTACTAGAAAATAAATGAATTAGGTTTGGACAGCTTTCCCTCAGTTATGTCACTGACTGTCAAATCCAGAGGGCTTCTTTGAGTAAATGTGGAGAAAAACATGAAAAATTATACATCCTGGGTTGACTTTGATCTCTAAAAATGATGAGGATTTTATTTTAGGTATATAATAATATTGTTAGCCACTGTTCACTAGGCAATACTTCCTTTTCCCTCCACTCTCAGTTTGACACATCTCCAGCATGAAATAGACTAAGATTGCCATGAAACTGAAAGCTGTAAGTGTGAAAATTGGGGAATGCATAGACAAATTCTCCTTTCCTTTTTAAACATATGTCAGCAAATAGATCCTCTTTTTTCTCCTCAGTTTTCCATATTTCTTGGTAAATACTACTATAAACCTGGGTTAAAAAGCCCAAAGCACATTGTGTTAGAGGAATTCCACTAGAGCAACAGAGTATCAGAGGATAAAAAAACAGGGATGGACTCAGCTCCAAAACAGTACACTGGGCCTGGTTAAAACTGCCACAAAGATCAAGTCGGTTTTCTACCAGAGTTTTACCAATGAGAAAGCAAGAAACAATTGGAGATCAGAGCAAAGCAATAAAAAAGACCAGGAAGCATCTGCAAATGTACTAATTTGGGCATAAGTCTTACTGCCATGGTGTGTTTAAAGTAGCAAAATGGTGTAAGGGTTAATCTTAGAAAGGATGGGAATCTTAAGCTATAGTTCTTAGATGCCTTGTCTGTTCAAAGTTCTATGAAAGTTTCCACCCAACTTAAATGTTGTTCAGAATATTAAAAACCTAAACATTAAGCATAAATATGAACATTAAATGCTTTGATTCACAATATTTCTATTCCTTTAGTGCACAATAAACTTCTGTAGCATTGCTGCCTGATGAATATTGAGGTTATCATATGTTTTTGTAACCAAGGCCACCTCTAGTGATTGTCAAACCAGTTCTTTGGGCAGCCAGCTGCTGGCTGCCTTGACTAAATGACCTTCAAAGACTAAGGCTGCTCAACCACCCTAACAGTGTCTGAAGAAACTATCCATAAACTGAAGTTATTTGCATGTATGCGTTTAAATGTTATCAATGTTATAAGGAAAAAAGTCTTTCAAATTGCCAATTATGTTAGGTTTAATTGAAGGGGCTTGGAGACAAATAACCATCACAGATTTTACACAGATTTTGTTAGCAGTGGCAGAGAAATCTCTTGCTCAATGTAGTTAATTACATGAACAAGAATTGAGAAACTAGGCACTTCTAAAAATAGAGATGTTATATAGAAAACAGGAAAGGAATGTTTCAGTTCTCCTTCTACCATGCTTAACTTAAAAGTCAGCCTACCTGACTATACTTTGAATTTTTGTCAAGGTAATTGCACACTACCTAGTCAGAAAGTATCAAAAAAACTTATGAAACATATACTTTCATGAAAAATACATTCTCATCAGCTAGAATTTATGTGTTGCAGTTTCTTTGCTACATGCGATGACATTTTGAAATTTGCCTCACCTTTATAAATATCTCAAATATTTCATTTTAACTTATAAATGCTCTAATTTGGAAATAAGAATGTGACAATTACATCTGTAACTCAGGTAAAATTTTTTAGTAAAGGGCTAATATTTAGTAGATAAAGAATAAGGGCACTGATATATCTCTGTGTCATTGTTTAAGCCCAGCCGTAGCTCACACAGTCGCACTCTCACTCCCCCCTTTCTCCCCTCCCCTGCTCCCAGAGGGATGGGGAAGAGAATTGAAAGAATGTAACTCCCGCAGGTTGAGATAAGAGCAGTCCAGTAACTAAGGCATAACACAAACCAATGCTGCTACCACCAGTAATAATAATGATAAGGGAAATAATGAGGGAAGAGAATACAACCGCTCACCACCCACCAACCAACACCCAGCCTAACCTGAGCAGTGAACTAACTCATCCAGGTCCCTGCCCTCAGTTTTTACATCCTGGGCATGATGTGCTGTGGTATGAAATACCTCTTTGGTTAGTTTGGGTCAGGTGTCCTGTCTCTGCTTCCTCCCGGCTTCCCCTGCTCCGTGGCAGAGCATGAGACTCAGAAAGTCGTTCATCAGAGTAAACATTACTGAGCAGCAACTGAAAACATCGGTGTTATCAGCGCTGTTCCCAGGCTGAAAGTCAAAAACACAGCACTGCACCAGCTACTAAAGGGGAGAAAAATGACTGCTACTGCTGAACCCAGGACACTCTGATATGCTGGTGACTAGTAGCTGTTCTTGCACTGGATTTTCTATTTTTTTTGTACATTATTCATCTCCTTACGATCTTTGTAATTTTATTTTTTTAAAAAAGCCTTTCTTTAGCAGCTTTGTGAAGATAAATTTAAGGTAAGAAGGATATTTACATATAAAATTTGCAGAAAACTATTATTCTGTTTTATTCTTTACTATACTTCTCACAGGGCCATCTCTTTTTATGAGATCAGTTCAAGAGATATGACCATGATTTGGCTTATCATTGGTTCATTTAATTTGCATCCAAAAGCCACAGAGCCATCTACCTACATGCTTTCATATGTGCTGGTAGGGATAACAGAGAAGAATGACACATCCCTTGCTGTGACATATGCTTTCCAGGCAGGTTTAGTTGAATCACTTAATGCTAGATCCACAGGGACATACAGACCCAGAGCCAACCTACTTAATTTTAAATTTGAATATAAAATTAAGTGAGTGTCCCTAGAAAGGGCTTTGATAATGTGATAGTCAGAATTTGCCTAAAAGGTAGGAAAAAGTGTATCTGATTTCCTTGAGGTAGAAAAAGGAACTGAGCCTTGCTCTTCCTCATTAGATTACTACGTTAAACAATAAACTCTTTTTCCATTTTTTTTTTTTTCTTTAACAAGGTGGACATACATCACAAGTTAGGAGTGCTTTTTTGAAGGGCTCTGTCCTGTCAGTGTGCTTTGGGGATGCCCTGAGCAGGCTGGATTGAACTGCTTACTATAGTCAAGGAAATACCTTATCTGAGGATCATGACAGCATCTAGAGGTAGAAACCGATTTATTCAGGACTTTCAAGACATTCAAGGCTCTCCTTTATATAATGTTTGTATCTACGGACTTCAAAGCACTTTGTAAACTAAAATAAGTATCATTTCTTCATTTCACAGAGTGAGAACCCAGAGAGACACAGTATTTACACAGGGCACTTTACCTGTCTACACACACCTATGAGGCAACCTCACTTCTAAATCCTGCCTTCCTGGCATACTCCAGGTTGTAGTAAACTTACTGTGTTCAGGATTGCTTGCTCAAGCACCTCAACCCATAGGAACTACTCAAATCAGTGAAAATAGCATCTAGAAATTAGCAGAAAAACATCTCAGCAGCTAGCCTAAACAATCAATGTCTCCAAATCCGAAATGCAAGCTATATATGTATATCTGATTCTGTGGAGTTGAAGAGATTATCTTGAGTAGTGCTGTAATGAGAAACAGCTAAGATGGATGGGAGAAACAAAAGCCAGTATTAGAAGAAGAATGCCTTAGCAGTCAGATCTTTGAGAATTACAGACAGAGCAGACTGATGAGTCAGCGTGATTGGTCAGATCTGAAAGCAGAGAAAGGTTCTCTGTCTGCCTGTGGTTTTATGTATTTAAAACAAGCAAACAAAACAAAAACTACCAAAAAAAAAAAAAATACCAACAACAGGATTAGGTACGTTACTACAAGTAAACAACTCTGCACCAAAGATACTTCACTGCTGCTGATCACTTATCATTTCTAAAATAACCCCCATCTGAATTAATAAGAGACCAGTTTAGCAAGGAAACAGAAAACTGATCAGGAGTTTTCTGATTAAAATACGTTTGGTTTTACCAACTTCATTTTGCTGACCTGAGCACAGTCATGACCTTTGCCAGAAGCAACCCTTCCAGGGATACATTAGGCTCCCATCTTCACAGCAAACCCTGCTCCAAGCAGTTACTACCCCAAGATCCTGGCATCTTCCAGTTCCCTAGAATTACTCATAGGATTATTTTTATTCTAATACTGAGAGGCTCAAACCCACAGAAATCCTGGGAATAGTTCTCTCTGAAGGGTAATAGCTCTCTCGAAAGGACTCTCTAAATGTGGCTGAACTATCAAGACCCCCCCAGAAAAGCTGAATTTTTGCAAACTACACTCTAGAACTAGAGTTTGCTGACTCCCCACTTCACCTGCTGCAGAATTGCTGAGCAGCTCTGGCTTAGCCCATGCTCTGGTTTTGCATTTAGTGATGAGTCCAAAAGCCAAGGCTGAGACAGAAGCTAAGGTGCTTTTAGGTTTCTTTTGAAATGTCTAATTTCATACCCAGGAGAATAACGTCAATAGACCTGTACTCATAATTCTAGAATTCTTTGAAAAATGCATATTCTGACTTTGGGTCACTGTGGTTGATGGTAAAATGTCTTCTAGATCTGACAAGAGTTTAAAAAATGAGATAGAACAGAGACCACAGACCAGGAACTTGAAGGATTTTTAGGAGCATTGTACAGACCATTATAGCTGAGTTGAAATAAACAAGTTTGAGCCTGAAGAAATACTTGTTTTCAGTAATATTATTGTGCAATATCACAGAATCATAGAATAGTTTGTTTGGGTTGGGAGAGACCTTAAAGATCATCTCATTCCAACCCACTGCCATGCGCAGGGACACCTTCCACTAGACCAGGTTGCTCCAAGCGTTGTCTAGCCTGGCCTTCACTGCTTCCAGGGATGGGACATCCACAGCTTCTCTGGGCAACCTGTGCCAGTGTCTCACTACCCACAAATTGAAGAATTTCTTCCTAATATCTAACCTAAATCTACCTTCTTTCAGTTTAAAACCATTACCCCTTGTCCAATCACTTGGTCATATGAAAACTCCCTCTCCAGCTTCTTAGAAATTTCCCTCTAGCGATTGAAAGGCTGCTTCTGGAGAAGAGAAGGCTCTGGGGAGATCTTATATAAGATGGAATCAAAACCAATTTCTACCAAACCTAGCATTTGCACGGAGGCAGCTGCAGAGATTGTGCTCTCCTCCTTCTCTGCCATGCTATACTTTCCTTGGCACAGGAGTTGCAGCAGGAGCAAGGGAGTGTCAGCCCTGTAGTCCCTGTTCAGCAGCAAGCTCACCCCACATACATGGTCTGCAACATGGAGAGGGCGCAGAACTGCCCCATTGGGAATGGCCTTTGGGAGACCCATTCTGCTAGCATGGGGCTAGGATGGAATGGCTGTAGTGCTCCCTCCTGTTTCTGACATCCAATTCCTTTTACTTAGAATCATAGAATAGTTTGAGTTGGAAAGAACCTTCAAAGGTTTACGAGGTTTGCAAGAAATTAAATAGGAAAAAAAAAAGCACAAAATGGTTTGTTGGTTATAGTGCTTTAACACTCTTCACTGGGCTTGATTAAATGCCTAGGACATGAATGAATTAATTAACAAGATGAAGTTAGTAAAGGAGTGGGTTGTACCTGGTGACCATCATCTGTTCTGGATTGTACTGATCAAATTGAGCAAAAGTGTAAGTGCAGGAGGCAGACATGTAATAACAAAAAAAATAAAGAAGGCTAGCTTCATTTTATCTTGTCCTGCCATAGGCATTAAACAAAAGAAAACAAATTGGGGAAAAAATACAAATACACTGCATTTGTAGCAATGAATGTCTGCACCTGAAAAACTCAGTAGGCAGGGAAAGCACAATTTTGGACAGGTTCTTGGGGGAACAACGGATTTCAGTATCAGAACAGAAGGGACATTCAGGAACCCAGCAGTGCTTGCTGCTTGATGCCACGGTGATGTGCACCGTGGGATTTTTTCTCTCCTTCAGCAAGAAGCAGACCATTGTCAGAAACTGAATGCCACACTGACTATAACTGTGGATTTGGTTTTGCTGGTTTTTAAAAACAAGATAATTTTATTCCCATATTGAAGTGCCACAGCAAAAAGAAACTTGAAGCACAAATTTAAATATGATTAGCTTGTTAATGGTGGGTTTAGGAGTCTTATTTTTAACCCTCAGCTCCCATCTTTTTTTTTTTTTTAAATTTCTCCAGGGCATGTCATATATAGTGAAAAATCTCAATGGAGGCCCACAGGTATCACTGCTGTTTAGTCAGACTTCAAATTGGGCTCTAATGGTTTTAGATAGAAGAGCAGATGGAGAGAGTTTGTTCACTAGTCGGTGCCCTTGCCTCAGAGTTCACCTCAAGTTGTTTTCAGAAATTCTCACTTCATGCACATTACTTATTTATATCATCACTTTTTCTTCGCACTTCATAGATAATTGCTGCTTAATTGATACTGCCTTTATATGAGACTCCACAATAGCAAGCAACAAGACACGCTGCTAAATAGAGGAATCATTAATCTGTGTATATATTCTGGATTTCCTTTAAAGATGGGCTGGAAATAAGCAGAGTCATTAGTAGTTTGTTTGCAACAGTGTATTTATCAAAGCTCTATGGAGAATGTGTCAACAGTCAGTATGTAACAGAGCAATTAACAAAGTACTTTTGTACTTTTGACTGTTAGCATGGGAGTAAACAGAAGCAGATGTGAAGTGTTTGTGCCGTTAGTATTCACAGACTGTTCTGACATATGCAAATACAACTAATGCTTACAGAGATTGCAACCCTTATTGTACCATGACCTTACTTACCAAACCCTGGGACTGGGCTGCTACATTTGCACACTATCCTAATAATTATTAACAATATGCAGATACAACCTTTTTGTTCTTAAAGCGTTACCAACTGCAATGGTAAAGCTTCACAGATAAATGTTTTGATAATGTTATGCATACATAACTTGTTTTAGGCACTATTTTTTTCTGTGTAAATAGACAACAAATAATAAAGAAGCAATGAAAAATATGTGCTTCAAGATGGAACAGGAATTACCTCTGAAGTACTGGTTCAGATTTAACTATACAAGCCCAATGAAGTTCAATAGGTAATACATGCATCACATTCCATGTATTCAGGACAGAGTTCAAAATGGGACCTTTCAATGCCAGTCTTACAATGCATATCTTGCTAAAGTAACTACAGCCAGGCTGTCAAGATAGGATGCTGACACTGACAGTATTCTGTGCCCTGTAAAAAAAAAAAAAAACAGAATCAGATGCTTGACCTAATAAAATCACCTTCATCCTGGGGGAGAAAAAACAAAACAAAGAAGAAAAAAAAAATTAAGGCTTCTTGCATTCAGGTATTTTTCATGTGAACTATATATGATATACCTGGAGTCACTACAGTGATTTTCAGCTCCAAGTACTATCTTAAACCTAGATGTGTTACACATATGATCATCAGACGAGATTTCATATTTTCTGTTATATATATGTGTTTCCAGAATAAGAACTAAACAAAGCTGAGTGAAACTACAGAATCTACGGTAATGTTTGGTATTATTTACTACATGGAAAACATTTTCCCTAGCAAGAAAACAATTCAAAGAAAATATTGCCAAAACTGTCTGGCCATCTCTTCAACCATGCTTCACTGTGTGAAGGCAGAAACAACATACCCTAACCGTACTGTCTTTTTGTTATTTTTAAGAGCACAATTACTCATGAAATTAAAATCCTCTTTTGCAAGTGAATATACACTTGTTTCCACTTTCTACTCGCACTGCAAATTAGTTTTAGCAGGTTGCACCACAAAATACTATGTTTCTCAATTGGACTCATGATGGGGCATGTACTTGTTTTGGCTCTACTGGGGTAAAAGGCCTGTTGTGACATTAGCAGGGAGCAGAGCTGGGATGCAGCACTCCCCAAGATGCAGAGGCAAGAGGGCACTGAGCTGAGGGTCGGAGCAGCAGCCCTGGGGCAATTCACTTCAGTCACCCAGGACCTGGGTGAGGTCTTATTGCAGCTGGATGTCGAAGATGCTGTCCATCCCACTGCACTAATTTAAAATAATCTATGTTTCTGCATTTTTTGTTGTAAAGAAGGTGTTTTACTGTATGACTGCTGCTAACAGAATATTTTCCTTAAAATAATGCATTTGTGTACTTCGTATTTGTTGACTTGTCAAGATCATAGGGACAGGCTGTTTTTGAAGGCTTTGAGATACTTGGACGCTTGGGAAAGCAGTCTCAGGAGTTTTAATACTGCGTTATGGAAGTATGTTTTTTCTTCCATTTCTTTCTTTTTTTGTCAAGTTGCTGATAATATTTGAGGTACCTGGTAAGGTTAATTTTTCAGAAGGCTGATATGGCTTTTCTAAATTTCTTTTGATTCAGTTTTATTGTTGTTGGGGGGGGGGATTTGTTTGGGGTTGTTTTTGTTGGGTTTTTTTGTGGTTTTGACACCTGAAAATCACAGGAGTTGCAATTAATTGCAGACATTTATTTTCTCATTCAGAAAGCTATGTGAAATAATCATTATCACAGCTTTCCATTTGTCTTGGCTGCCTTCTTTAATTTGAAAAGATACCAGTTGCTAAATAAACAGCAGGCTGTGCAAAAATGAAAAGCAGGGGTGTGATGGTTAGTAAAGTTGGTTAAAATAAATGCTATTCAGTATTACTTCACTATTTACCACCTTTTCCCTAAAACTGGGTGACTGTCTGCATTGCAGAAGCATTTTGAAATAAATATTTATACTATAAGCAGTCAAGGATATTGTATATTATTGTGGGCTAATGACAAAACAAATACAGTAGATGAGTTTATCTGTCCCTTTTAGTCCCAATGTGCCCCAGGGGTTACAGCTGTTCTACAAAGCACCAGGACTGAGAGTGACTTTCCTCCAAGTTTCTGGTTTATTTCATCAGCTAGCTTGTGTATCTAAATAGTCACTTGTCTGCAGCTGCAGGCAATCAACATTTTGTGCATAGAGTGTGGACTCCCTGGCCAAATTGCAAGATAATGAAAATACATGTAATTACATGTTGGTATGCTAGTCTAAATAGAATTTACACTTGGGAGAAGGGAAAGAAGAAAAGATAGTAACAGGTGAATAAAAAAACAAAGAAATGCATTTTAGGAATCTTTCCTGACTTCGTTTTTTTAGCAAAATATACTCATTTATGCTGTTTCCCTAAATGTTATTTATGAATTAGAAAGTTAGCTCTGTTTGAGGAAGCACTCAACAGCCTGTCATTTCTACAATGTTTAACTGAACATCTAGGGAGAATAAAAAAATCTGCACATTGTGATTGCTGATACATTTTTATACCAGTATAAAATTTCAAAGACTTTTCTTTGAATTTTAATATAAAAAGCCTTCCAATGATACTTTTTAAAATATTTTGGTGTGTCCTGACATTAATTCCTTTAAAAGATTTGGATCACTTTTTCTTTGCAAGTGAGAAAGATGGGTTCTACTTTAAAGACCTCCACTTCTTGTTGTGCAGTGTACAATCCCAGGCCTCCTTTCCATGCATCTTGTTTGGGAGCGCCTCTGAAGTGTTGTCCAGAGTGGACAAGCCCAAATCCTTATCTGGGAAAGTTTCTCAGCCTGGATAATCAAGGAACTCTTGCTGTGAAGTGCCTGTATCATACAGCAAATCATGCAACAGCCATTTGGCCACCTGGCAGACATGGCTTACCCTGTGGATGATGCGTACTGTCTCCTATCCAGCACCCTGGCATGTAAGCTTTGGATGGGAAGCATCTTTGTAGGCTTAGAGGGACACCTGTGACTCTGAATGTTAGTTGGTATAGCTTCTTTTAATTTCTCTTGAGCACTTTTTAAATACAATACTATTCTAAACTTTCACAAATTATTTTATTGCCGACAAATAGACTGTATTTCCTGAAAGAGGTGGTTTAGATTGAAATGCATGTTCATTCCCAGTGCCTTGATCTGTCAACTGTTCTCTGCTTAACCTCAAATTATTCTCATTTATGGTTTCTTTTGTTGAAAAATGAAATTCATCATTTCAGAATGCTTGACTCTGAAAAGAGATCCGTTAACATAAATAATTATTATTGAAACAGTTTCCAAAAGAAGCCTTTATTATGTCATAAGAGAGATGGCTTTGGGGACCAAATTCACACACACACTGTTTTTAGGAGTTAATTTACACAGACATATTATTCTCAAGTTTACATTTATTTCTATATTTGAAATAGCAATTCTATAAATTTTATAGTAATGCACGGCAATTCTTGCTAACTTTTGTACTTTCATTAAATACATTTTCAGTGACTGATACTTCTCTTTACATTAAAGAAACGTCAAACAGTATAATTTATCGCTTCTAATTGTGTGAATACAGGATGAGATTCTGTTCCTGCCTTTATTTACTACATAAAATATCTGGAGCTGCAGTAAAAGTCTTAATTATACAGCATGTTTCCCTGCAGCATAGAGACAGCCACAAGACAGATGTCTGGAGGCATCTTTGCAAGGATAAAGGTGGGAAGACAGATGAGACCATACAGTAGAATACTATGGGGAGAGTGCTACAGAGCTTAGGAATTCTGTAAGAGATTGCTATCAGACAGAAACTTTTTATTTGTTATCAGGAACCTTGAGCACATCAGAAACAGCGGTTTTAAAAGTACCTGCCTTTCCCCTAGCTCCTGTTATGATGAGTAAGAGTTACCAAGTTCTAGTAAAATCTTCATCACTGAATATTTTTAGCAGGACTGGATATTCCTGAGTGATCAGCCAAAGCTCCACTGCAGCTGCTAGACTTGCAAGAAGAATTAGTTCCTCATTAAGCAATGATGTTTGATGATCCTGTAGCCTCTTCGGAGCACAGAGAAGATAGAAAAACACTTTGTGGAAATTCTTTCAATTGCTCAGAGCCCATTCAATGCTGTCCTCAAGCTCACTCTGAAAGACCATTAAGATGCACAAATGATGTAATGAACAATTGTGAGCTTCATGGAGTAATTTGGGAGTGTTAAACCTGGACTTTAGCTGTTAGCCTGATTAAACAGCAGGTCTCTTTGGTCCCTTCGGACCTCAGAGGACCTCAGAGGTTTTTTTTTTTTAATTGGGGCATCAATATGCATGTGGTTGTGTTGAGCGATGGAGACATCACTGGTACACACAGCCCCTGGAGACAAAGCTAGCCAGGGGACCAGAGTCTGTGCTACAGCTCCAAGATAAGCGCATCACCCTTTCTCAGCTTCTGTGGGTGTGCTCCTGGGCTTGCTATGGCTGGACTTCAACAGGGAGCTCTGGATCCAACAAAGACCCTTCTCTCATATGTCTGATGAGTATTTAATTGCTCCATACAAAGCATAATTGTTTCTACTGTTGTGAAGATGAAAGGACCCCAGCCATCTCTTTTACTCTGATACCACACTTGATGGTTACAAAGTTCAATGGCACCAAATATTACAGGAATGCTCTTTCAGGAATGATTTATTTTTCTTTTAATTCTCAAATCTCCTCAGATTTTAGTTCAGCTGATGTTTGATTTTTCTTGATAGTTCAACATTTACCCTCAACTAACCATTTTCAGACTAGCATGCATATATGTTATGTTCAACAAACTGATAGTGTCATAGTTGTCAGTGTAAAGTGTGGAAATTTATATCTTGTAAAAATAGGATTATAATATAAATTTATTTAAATGTATTGCTTATACAGAAAGGCAAGTTTTGGGACTTCTGATAGGTAAATTAATAATATACACTCAGAGAGTTCAGCTGAGTCTCAAGCAATGATACAAGAAACAGATCCAACAGAATAACAAAGTTTCTAGCCAAATAGTTTGCCCAGACTTGTCTCATATGATAATCTATGCCTCTGCACCTTAGACACATTAAAAGGAGGTGGAGTACCAGTACCTGTACTTTACAGTTGGGGAACTGAGGTTCAAAAGGGTAATGAGACTTGCCCTTGTTCACAAAACAGAGACTCCAGGTCTTCTGATTTGTATTTCATAGTTCAAGCATCATTTTCAGGCTGCAGGTCTGGGGCAGAGCATGGGGCAAGTCCACACCAAAAAATTCAGCCTCTGTAATTCTGCTGACTAACCAAAAAATGTGTGCCCCAAAGACTCCAAGTAGCACATTACAGGAAAAATAAGAGGGGTGGGAGGGTAGGCACAAATCTTTTTCTTGCCGGAGTGTAGAGTTTTCAAACGAAAAATTCCTGCTGCTGACATAAGTGCATTTTCCCTAGGGACCTGGTATTGGAACATGGGAAAGGCTGGCCCACAGATCACCTGGCCATTTGGATCCTGCAATTTAGCTTCTTGGGATTCTTCCCCATACACCAAATCAAGCAGGTGAATCAGCTACATTTGTCTTCCCCAAGCCTCCTACCTTCTCTTTTGCCAAAAGTTATAACTCCACCATACTAAAGAAGAAAAAGACAGATGTGCACTCTTAATCTCAGCTGTGGCAGATCACAGTCCAGAATAATAGCACAGGCTTACCCTCATTTATGGTTAAAACCACATGCAGAACTGTCATAAGTGCAAGCCTTAAATATTGCCTTTTGACATCCCTATTATGAGGACAGTAAATGCCATAAATTGGACAAAGCTGCAAACTGGGGCAGTATTTACTACAAAAAAAGGTGAAGTTAATGAATATGTGGATAAATTCAATATTTTCCAATGACCTGAGACAAATTCAGGCATATGAGAGAACCAGCAAAGCTGCTGTTTCCAGGAACTTCTGGAGTCCAAGGGAAGTCCCAGAAGATTACAAGAATAAAGCTGTGGTGACCATCTCTAAAAAGGGGGGAAAAAAAATTTGCAAAATTAGAAAATTAGTTGCGAACAGTCAATTTTCCTTCAGGGATAAAAAGAGTCGTAGGCACAAATAAGCAAGCAAATAATAAGTAAATAGCTAAAAATAATGAAGAAAAGTAACAACCAATATGGATTTGTTAAAACCAATTCAAGTCAAACCATCTTAATTGCCCTGTAGCCTTATATGGCATCATAAAATAGAAGAGTACAGCAGAGAAAAGTGGGTGTCATGGATCATATCCTGAGTTTAGGATGGCTTTTGGAAACTTACAACACATAATAATCTTAAAAGCAAGATAGGAAAGCATAGCTTTCATGAAACTATTGTGTGATGAGTGAAAAGATTTACTCAGAGAGTACTTACTAATGGCTCACTGTCAGGACTGGAAGGATGCATGGAGGGGGCTTGTACAGGTGTCTGTCTTGTTCTGTTCCTTTTCAGTATTTTTGTTAATGACCTGGATGATAGAAAAAGAGAGGCTGTTTATTAAATCTGCAGACCACACTTTGCTAGAAGTGCTGTAAGGATGCTGGACAACAGGAGCAAGAATTCAAGTGTTTTTGACAAATTAGAAATATGATGTTAACACCATGTTTTTACAGAGTTCAGTGTCCACTTTCACATCTGTTGAAGCTCGCTATCATTATTAAAATCACAACCTTTTTCTCATGCAGATCATTTATTGGAGTTGTGCACTCTTCCAGCACAGAATAGAAACTATTCCTGTACCCTGAAATGACTGTGGAGTTGTAGACAAAAGGCATGAGTATTTTATGAATTGAGACTTCAGATAATTTCCTCAATCTTTGATAATTTCATATTCTAAGTCAAAATAAAACCCTCTAGACTATGCCTGTAGGAGTATGTGAAGCTAAATGGCATAAATTCAGCCTCACGCCTCAGTGCCTCAGTGCATACCTTAAGTATAAATACTCTTTCATAAAGGCCTACTGTACAGCATCACTAAATTGTATAAACTTGATTAATGTGGAATCAATGTGGGTTCGATTTAGCAACTTGACAAACCTTGGCACCATGCTACATGGGTTATTTGTATCACACCATTCTAAGAAACATACTTTTAAAAAATAATTTACCTAAGTAACATGAATCACCAGTCTGAAAATAAATACAGAGCCTCTCAGTGGGTCCTTGATGCCTCCATTTTCATCAGGAATTTTAACATTTATCTCTTTGTTTTATGCCTGTTACATAGAATTATAGTCCCCCCTGGAGACATTAGATTAGAGATTATAAAATCAATGTCGTGCAAAACCATTGTTCCAGCACTTTCAAACCATCCCCACAGAATGAGGGAAGGGAAGCTGGACCCTGACCCGTCGTGTGGGACAACACTGCCCAGCTAAATGATCTCTTCAGGAGCTGCTAACTTGATGACCTGTGTAAAGTTAGATAAGGGGTGATACTAGTGCTCAGTGAGATATAAATAATTATTAAGCTCACCAAGCAAGGTAGCACTGCACACTGCAGGACCGAAATCAGACAGCTTAGTATGAGCCAAAAATCACTGGATTCATTGATGGTTTATTCAGCTTAATTAAGACTCCAGACTTAGTCAAGTACAGTTGGCTTCCCTTAAAACAAACAATTAGAACTAGCAGCATCTGGAAGGATTACATCCTCACAAGGATCTCGTATTCCTATGTACACAAATACTTTATTTTGCTGTGGTATAAACATTAATTTTAAATCCAGTGACTACTTCTGTATACACTGTGTTCAAGAGATGACTGAAAAGACCAGCTTAAAATAACTATTCACCCACAAAACAATTGTAGGCTGAAATCTTTATTAGGGTAAATAATAGTGCTGCTTTTTTAACCCACCAGATCACACAGCATGGTGCATCTTTTCTATTCAGCTTTGAAAAAGGGAAGAAGTGGTAAATTACCCCACAGAAAAAAATACTCTTACAGTCTCTGTCCTAATGCACATAACAAAGAGGTTTGGATAATTCAGATGGTTTATATGAACATATGCTCATCCAAAATCAGTATAAAAAAAAAAAAAATCCAGTTACTCTGAAAGCCATTCAGTACTTCTGTGAATCTTTACTGACCTGGACTTAAATATAAGCTCTTTCAAATAACATGATTTATTTCTGTTACCAATGACTAAAATAATCACTCACCAATAGGAGAGTTAAGAGTATGTTCTAGCAATGTCAACAGTTTCCAGATATCCAGAAATCTACAAGAGTTCACAAGAAATCTGAAGAGGGACTTTTGACAAGGGCATGTAGTGACAGGTGAAGGTGTAATGGCTTTAAACTGAATGAGAGGAGATTTAGATTAGATATTAGGCAGAAGTTCTTTATTGTGAGGGTGGTGAGACATTGGAACAGGTTGCCCAGAGAAGTTGGTGCATGTCGTCTCAAGACTGAGAGAGAAAAAGTAAGGAACATACTGATTCAATACTAGAATAATTATCTTGTAAAGATGGTTTGATATTTTTACATAGTGAATTTGGTTACCTTATAACAACTCAGAATATTTTAAAATTTAATTTAAAACATCCATATGCATATTTAATAGCACAGATGTCATTATACTAACCAATACAGTGCTTAGGAAAACAGACATCAATGTTATTGTTTAGGGTAACATTACATTTGAGAGGTGCTGCAGTGAAAGCCTAAACATCGCATGCATTTCTTGATTAAAATCTTTTTTTCAATAAGAGCAACAAGAGAGCAACTGCTCATTTTTCAGGTTCTCTAATTTAGTTTAAATTGAAAGGGAACTACTGCAAAGGTAACGTATTTTTCCTATTATTTTATGTTGGTAATTTTTATTCAAAAAGCTGTAGGTTCAGAGCAGATATAAAAAATTACATTCTTTAAGCTTTGGCTGCAACAGGGAAAGGCAAGCAGGACAGAAAAGCGTCAACACTCCTGCTGTTAGTGACCAACCAAAGCCTGGCCACTGCAATGGCTTTCTCACAGGGACATTTTCACTTGAAACATGTTTGTAATAAAAATGAAGAGGTTAGGCAGCTGGGATGAGAAGTGACTCACCTTATGCTGCCTCTCCTGTCCTCTGCCGAAGCCCTAGACACATGCTCCCATGATGCTCGTTAGAGTGGAGGGTGACCTGGTCTCTTGGCTCTCCTGCGGGCAACTGCTCATCACAAGGGAAAGGCTTTAAAGCTGCAAGTGAAAGATAAGTATTGAGCTTCTTACTGAACCTTTGAAAATCCTCTGAACATTTTTGTTTCACAGAACAGTGACACATGCGTTTTCTTGCTTCCCACGACCTGTTTTTCTTCACAGAGACTTTCAAATCCAGTGAAGTATATTCCTTTTTCTCAATATAATTAAAAGTTTATAAATCAGAAATGTGTTTTGTATATGAAGGAAATAATATAATTTTTCTCTATTATCCAAAAATACAGCTAAGTTTCCCTGAGACCTGTATGCCTGAGTATAATACATTACAGTTACTTCAGCTTGTTATTACCAGAAAGAAATATAGCTGTCCACCATGGTGAATTCAGATTTTATACCCTAAATTCAAACTTACACCCTCACAAATCCAACTCTCTTAACACTTAATGTTGTAGTCATGCAGGGATCCTGGAGTAGATCTATACTGTGCTATAGGCACTAGTGTGGGGAGGATGAAAGCCACTGATGAGGTACTATGTCTGCAGATTGCAGAAATACAGTTGTGTCTACAAGTCGTCACAAGATTCAGACCCTAAACTAGCCAGATCCGTTAAAAGAAAATTCATGCCCAAGCAAGACAGATAATGGGGATATGGGGATTTGGGTTTATGTTTTAGAGGTATCATGGCTTTCCTTTACTTTCATCAGTGAGGTCCTTCAGGCAATAAACGTGCAGAGATGCCCCAGTTGATGAAGATTCTTGAACTCACATGTCCTGCTTTCCAGGAGGACACCTTAAGCATTAGGGTCTAGGGTATTTCTTAGTGAAACTTCACCTTTTCTCCCAGAATGAGTCAACTCCAGGAGAACATAAAGCAAACAAAAAAGATGTGCGCACACCAGTATAACCTCTCTTTTAGCACATAAGTGTGGAGACAGTGTCACCTCTGCATGGCAATGCAGCTTCCTGTTCGAATATGGCCCCATTCCTGCAGCATGGAGCAGGGACAGGAGCTCAGTTTTGTCTTACCTTCCACATGGACATGCCCTGTGTTCAATAAAGACCACTTTTTTTGTGAGTTTAACTATGAGATTTTTAGTTTGAAAAAAAATACTTCTATATCATACCTTTTTTACAATGAGAGCTGAAGGCAAGGAGGATAAGAACCAGTAAGTTAAGGAATTACACAGGACTGAAGCTCTCAGTCCTGCTAAGCAGTTGTCTATAGTTCTATTTTCTCCTGTGAATCTGCTGGGTGCCAAAATCCTTTGTGTAAGTCCTTAATATTTTAGAGAAAGGAAAAAAATGTTAAAGGAATTTTAGTTAAAGAACATCAATGGGTTTCGAATGGAGATTTTTTCTAATATACTGACTTGCCATATGGAAAGAATCTTATAGAGCACCCAGCTTCAACATGCATATATGTGGTACTTAATTTGAACTTTTTTCCTATTTTCCTTTCCTTTTCATTTTTTATTCTCTTGTTTCTGCTTTAACAGGAGACCAACAATTTTAAAAGGGAAAGGATAAAGAGACATTAGAGATGAGACATTAAGGACAAAAGAAAAGCATATTAAAATCAAAGTGTCCTAGAAGTTGTTTGCTCTAGGTTGAACTATGTTCTCTCATACAATTCCCATTTCATTATAGTCTATATTATTAAAGTTACTTATATACAACAAAAAGCATGAGCATCCGCTAATAATGGACTCACATAAAGTCTATATAATGTGAAAACGTCCCATGGCTAACACTATAAATCAATCTCTATGTGCAGTGAATAATTTGGATTTCCTATTTGTTACAGTATTTTATATAAGGAAAAAAATAATAATTGGAATTCCTTCTCACACATTATTTTATTGTTTTATTAATATTATCTACACCATGTGTTGAAAAAGATTCTGAACAATGGTTCATAGTGAAAAATTTTCTTATCCAAAACACTGAGCTCTAAGTTTCCAAGAAAAACAAATATTTGGTAACACATTGGTTTGTGATATAGTCTATATGCTAAAAGGGAGACAAACAGATGCTGAAAAAGATAAAACCAAATGGTAATTAACAAACAGAGGGACATCAACATAAAATGTGGAAACAAAAATTGTTACTTATTTCTGGATGTCACACAGGCCGCATAATTGTCAAAATGTACATAATTTTGTTAAGATCTTCACAGACCATCATCATTTTGATGTGTTGCTAAGTTTTAGAAAAAGCCACATGAATGCCAGAAATTTAGTCTTTAAAATAAAAAATTTGTTGATGAAGGATGTTTCTGTCTCTGCAACTTCTTATCTCATCACTGCTACATAAAAATGAATGGCAAGAATTTACATATGTATTCACGTACTCATACATACATATGTACTCATACGTACTCATGTACATAGAGATAACAATTTAAATTTTGAAGTGAAAAAGAAGAGCATAAACCAAATCATGAAGTCTAGCAAAGCTGCACCAATCTAAACTAAATAGCCAGAGACACCCAAATATCACTGTGTCTTCTAAGCAAACAAAAACCACTCATTCTCACCAGTGTTGGCTTTGTATTAACGACACCAATTCTGCTGTTCACCAAAGGATGGCATTGGTGTGCACTGAAATAACCTTGGAGATCATCCACCAGGAAATTCCAGGAGCCTGGAGATGGGCAAGAGCAGGGACGGGCATAGAGTCGTGGTCAGGCCAGTAGCCCCATTATGTTTGCCAGACCCTGGGCCATGGCAGCTGGGCTGCCTTCATGCCCCAGACCTTTGCTTTCCACTGATCATCTGCTGCTCTGCATTATAGTAGGGAGGGAAGGTTTTGACCTGTGGGAAGAAGACAAGAGAATGTAATGGTTCATGTCTCATTTCTGCAGTGAAACGGGGAATTGTTGCAGAAAGTACTTATTTCCACTTGACATCTTCTGGAAAAACAAAATGGTTCTGAAGCTCAGTGAGTTGTGCAGCAGACAATCACTAACACCATGGGAAGATTTTCCCTAGGAAAAACATGCCATGAACACCAAGGCATGCTGATGGGAACATGGCAGCCTATCCCATGGAAAGGTCAAAATATGTCATTTCCCTCCTGTGGGAGCCTCTGCAGTGCTGTCAACTGCATCTTGCATATAGCAATCCCACTTAATGGAGTCAAAACCTTGACAAATGGAAATATTTACATTTGGCATCGTGGTGATGAAGGGGATGGGTCAGGGAAGCCATGCATTTGCTGAGAGGGAAAGGCAAAGGAGGCTTTACCTCCTTACCTACCTTTTTGAATGGTAGGTGGAAGGACAAACACTCAACTGCTCTTAAAGGTTACTTTCACCAGGAGTATGATTATTCCCAGCAGGGGACAGTGTGTGCTAAAAAAAAGCAGTATGTGCCTAATTATACAATTACACCCACATATCTCCATCACCCCATCTTTGTAATTTTCATCTGAGAAGACAAGCAGAGCTTGAATACAGCATGATTTGGTGCTGGGTGCAAAAACTCCCGCATAGTCTGTATCCTCAAATTCTGAGTTTATGTGTGCAAATGCAGCCTACAACCTCAACTGAACCCTTAGTTACATTATAATTTTAAATGCATACACTTAAATTAAAGTGCATCTTTTACAGCATGAACAGGACATGCAATGATTGTGTGAATCTTTGAGACTGGACACTGCTACAAGAGCTCAAATATAGAAGACAAAACTGTATCAAGTTTTATTAGTGAAGGATACACTCTTCATAACTGGATCAAGGAAAGAGGTGAGCTGTAAAAGTTGCCTGAAAGAAGCACTAGAATGCAATTGTGATGCATCAGAAAAAGGAAATTCAAAGAAAAAAGAGAATGCATGACTAATACAAAATGTAAATATGTGTAAGAGGTGAGATAAAATTAAAATGATTTTATATTCATTATTCTACTGTGGAAATGTTTGTTTTTATTTTGAGTGGAACTAAATATTTTATTAAAATTGGAAGACTATATATACTTACACTGCCTCAGTCATACCACTATTCTAGATTCTTAGCTTGTATCTGTGTTCTAGGATATATTTTGGATTTAAATATAATCTACATATTCTGAGGAGGCATATGTCATGCTCTCCAGGGCCTATTTTGATCATCCATGTTCCTGAATTAATGCAAACCAGAGCTATACTGAACCTGTTGAAAATATTTAGACATGCAAAGCTACACAATGAAGTTACACACTGGTAGATTTACCAGATTTGGACACAAGACTGGATCCAAGACCATCTCAACTGTGAAAATACAAACATGTAACTATGTAAAACTAACATTTCAAGTATCATGGAAGATGTAGTTAGTGAAGCAGTCATGGGATAGATTGTGCTTTTACTTATGAAGCAGACATAGGGGCTGCTGGTGCTGGCCCTGAACAGGTAAAGCTTCTGCACCTCTTTCTTTTTGGACCCAAGACTGCCAGATTATGAAAGGGCAGGCAGGCTATTCCATTTTAATCCCACTGGTAATTCAATAGCTGATACTTGTAACTCTCCCTCCAAGGGTAAGAAAGTGTACTAGTGAATGTTAACAATATTTGGTTTATCTGTGCTTCTGTACCCAGATTGGTCTGCATGAAAAAGGTCAGACCAAAATGACTGTTTCAAGGACATTCAATATAGATTGCTACTTCATAGGTAAAGTAGCAAAAGCATTTTGGTGTTCACCTCAAATGCCAACCACAGTAAGCTTCAGATTTCAAATCTGTGATATGATTTATGAGGAGCAACAGGTAGGATGAAACTGAATCCTCTCCACTGAAAACTAAAATGAAGAGACTTCTATATCTCAGCCCCACAACTTGAATCTCTCTCTCTCTGACCAAATGTATGCTACTTATTTCTTCAGAATTGACCACAATAATGGTAGTTGGGTCCTTGCAGCCACAAGAATGTAAGATGCAGTATCTTCCACATATATGCTAACAAATGCAGGCACACAAAAAGCAAGATAAAAATTGTCCCATATACTTCCATAGTTGCTTAATGTGATACATTTTTTTAAAATATGATAGCTTATTTGGGATGTGGCTGACTCCATATGTGCATTCCTACAGGCCTGCAAAGTAAAATGCATTTCCTTAAAATGCATTTACTTAGACCTCCATGAAAGGCTATTCTGAGGAAATGTTTATGTCACCAGGGAAACTTGAAAGCCCTGTCCCTGGGACTTCAGCCCTTGTATATTTGGGTTTCACTTTGAAGATGATGTGCCCTGTAGACACTCTAGGCCTAGATGTAAGCCAGAGGCCAAAGAAAAGGGCAATCCTATGAGGCTATCCTGAGCAAATGGAGCTGTCCTGGGTTCAGCAGTGGCAGCCATTTTTTCTCCTTCTCAGTAGCTGGTGCCATGCTGTGTTTTTGACTTTCAGCCTGGGAACAGCGCTGATAACACCGATAGTTTTAGTTGCTACTCAGTAATATTTACTCTGGCCAAGGACTTTCTGAGTCTCATGCTCTGTCAGGGAGGAGGGGAAGCCGGGAGGAAGCAGAGACAGGACACCT
>JAOEHX010010694.1:53577-73348 GCA_025448015.1 Bolborhynchus lineola | reverse complement strand
GGCAGGATTTCCCCTTAGTGAAGCCATGCTGGCTGTCACCAAGCACCTTGTTGTTTTTCATGTGCCTCAGCATGCCTGCCAGGAGAATCTGCTCCAAGATTTTGGCAGGCACAGAGGTGAGGCTGACTGGTCTGTTGTTCCCCAGCTCATCCATTTTCCCCTTCTTGAAAACGGAGGTTATATTTCTCTTTTTCCAGTCGTTGGGAACTTCACCTGACTGCCATGATTTTTCAAATATGATGGACAGTGGCTTGAAATACAGGTCAAGAAAAAGGAAAAGTGTAAAGAACAAGGTTTTTATTAATATTCACATTAAGACCTTCTTATACAACTTTTCCTTCTAGAATGCCTCAAATCCTTGTATTTCAAGTAGGATGCAAAATGGTAGAACAGAGGCCTGAAAAGGTACCATTTGCATAGGTATCACAGCCCTCATATTTCAATGATGCAAAACAGATTTGCAGGAATAAAGGATAAAGCAGTCTACTTTATATCAGTACCTCAGTGCTTGACATTTTCCTGTCACATAGGATAGAGGAAAAAAAAATCATATTTTCATTACTCTAAATCTAATAACCCACTCACTCCCTGAGTATTCACTGTTATATATACTTACTTTTGCAGACTAGGCACTAGCATCCTGCTGCCCTGCCCAGACAGAGTGTCCATCTTTCCCATGTTCAGGAGGAGGTAGCATACGTTCTAATTTAGTAGGAAATACAATGAAAAGAGGAGGAACAGGAGTGAATCCTTGGAAAAGGGAAGGATTTTCCTTCCCCTATTGGTCAATGCAACTATCCCTTATGTCTGAAGCTCATGCTGGGGGAAATTTTTAGAAGCACAGTGTGGTGAAGTCCAATTTAGATGTTGTTGCAATTTATAGATAAGAGGCCAGTAGAAACGTGAGCTTTCTGGACAGCTAGTGACACTTTATTGTTCCAGCAGCACAGTTTGTCTCCCTACAGGCATAAAAATAATATAGTGAGTGTACTGCAATTGTTGTGCTCTTATAAAGCTCCTGTACAAGGTGTGATTGGGATATCTCTATATTAAGGATAGTAATCAGCCTTAGAGATAGAGTTGGAAACTATTTTCTCAAAGTGATGAACTCTTCACTACCTTTTTCCTGACATAAAAAGGCAAAATAATGCATTTTCGAAGTGTTGACTCAAAGTTTGTTTGCTTGTAAGTGGATAAATACAATAACCGCCACAAAACTTGCAAGTTGTAATATTTTCTATGTACAATCTTTTCCTTCTGCAGCTCTCTTCTACTAGATTGGAAGTTCAAAGTCACAGCTTCAGTTTACACTCCAATTGTGAAGAGCAGAACATTTTTAATACTAATGTATTTTTCTCATTTCAGTGTTCATAGGAGTTTAGATCAAGAGGGTTCTTTGGCATTTGAACATGTCTATCAGAAGGCATAAATAAATTTGATGTGATTGAGACCTTCATCATTTCTGACTATTCTGATTTTGCAATAAAAACAATTCAATACATAACTTGCCTGAAATACCAAGGGAGAGCATTCAGTTTTTCAACCAGTTCAGTTTAGGCAAATGAAAATGTTGATCTCTGGGGAGCATGTTGCCAAGTACCATTTTGTTACAGCTTAATAGAGGTTTGACCAATGTTGAAAAATGAGATTAAGCAGAATCTACCTATCTAATTATCACAATAAATTAATCATAGGAGGATTAATCATATTATTTCTATTGGAAGGAAATTCTAGAATCTCACCACTCTAGTGGCTGGGAATATAAATCAATTTTATCTTCAGATTATGTACATGGTTTATACCTATCTTGTTCTTGTACCAATATTGCCTCTTAGCTGAGATAACCATTTCTCCTTCAGTCATGATATGTCACCCTCCTGATATGTTTAGAGAAAGCAACAAATTCTCTATGGATTTGTCCAATTCTCAGAATTTGCTTTGAGATTAAAGAAGCCACATTCTTTCAGTCTTGTTTGTCTGAGATGGTCTTTACATTTGGTCTGATATCCATATGGGTTCGAAATCCATCTTTCATGAAAATGAGAGTTTACCAGGTGAGACTTCCCACCACCTTATATTAATTATACTTTCATTTCCTTCTTTTGATTAAAAATTGGTCTCAGGATAAATGTGAAGTTAAAGCCTGAAATTCATTTTCAGTTATTCTTTACTCAGTCACATGTTCAATGGCAGAAAAGTAAATTGTTCTGAAGTGGCAAATCACAAGTTTCCTGTAGGAAAGAGGAAACTGCTGCATAGTAACCAGCAGGCTTCCTGACTTTGGTCTGTCAACAAATCTGTCCTCATCAAAGCTATTTCAGCACAAATTCATCTCTGCATCCATTTGTATTTAGTTCTAGATACTGGCATGTAGAAAAATACCTGAAATCATTAATATTTAGACAAATACTGATCTTACTTATGTAGTTTCAAGACACCAAAGTCATGAAACCATAAAACTCTAGCAAACTAAAAGCTAATTGCTAATATATGGGAGGGTTTTTTTATCTAATATATGGATAATTAATTGCATTGAACAAGTCCTCTTTTGTAAAAACATCACTTTACATATGGTGTTAATTTTGTGGTACAGCCAACAAGCATAGTACATACAGAAACTGAAACCTATACTCCATAACATCTATTAGCAAGTACAAAAACCTAAGTGGGACACCCTGACACTGACATTATTGTCGTTACACTTAAAAACACTAAATGTATTACAGAAAACAGAAAAAGAGAAAAGAGAAGAAAAAAAAGGAAAAGAAATTAAAAAAAAGTAAACCACAGATAAAACCATTAAATGTTATACTGGTCTATTAAACAAGTGTTATGATAAAAAATACAAACTGTCTTTGGAGATGGTATTTATAGTACATAGAGGCTCAGTGTCTTGGAGGCAGTAAGAAAGTCAGAATTCATTCAGAGACACCTGAAATATTAATTACATATTATAAAGTCTGAACTATACTTCAAAGAAAGATCAGAACATCTGTTAGAACATGGTTCCACAGCTTTTAAAGAAAACTGATTAAACTCATCCCCAGTGCTTGCCTGCTTCTTCATGACCTAGTACCACCCAGGAGGTGCACTACACCAGACAAGCAACAGCAGTGAGATAAGAACTGGTTATATGGGCTTGGCCATTAAGTAACTGTTGGCTCTAGGCCATGAAAAATAGGGAACCAATCTAATGTACTCTCAAAGCAAATATATTTGGTTTTCAAAAACAAATTTAAGGAGCACCTTTTAAAGCTGATGAATATTAAAAAAAAAAACCCACACCATGGGAAAGCTGTGGACTGTGAAAATACCCTCAAATGCTATGGTATAGCTACCGTGTAAAATACAGATCTGGTACCATTAAAGATACTTTAAAATACCAACCAGATATTGTAAGAGTGATTTCTTGAGGACTTCCTGATGAGCTTGTAGTAGTAGAACCTGAAGCATGAGCTAGAACTTGACTCAAACTGGAATTATTTATGGTCAACATTATCTCATGTTGTCCATTTGAAGATGATACCATACCCTGTGAAGTCATGACTTGAGAAATGTCTTGTGTACCTAAATGTAAGTCGGTAGAACCAAAAAAAAAGGCAAACCAAAAACAAACCGTAAAGATACTTTCATAATAGTAAACACAATTTTTTAAAGCAATTCATGCATTATTTTCTGAACGACAACGAAACACAAAAGAAGCCAATGAAAGATGCTAGAACTTGTACTCTAAAGAATAACCTGCAAAGGAACTGATCGGATATGAAAACAATTTAAGATCTTCAGAAAAAAGATTCTGTGTTGAATTTCTCACTGTGGGTAATACTGTAAGTAAAACTAAGAAATCCAAAGCCCACTAGAATTAGTGACACTGCTTACCACTAGCACTGGTTGTCAGCACAGACTCTTGCTCAGATAGGGATCCTATTGCCATGTTAGCAGATGATGTTACTGTGGGCTGCAAAGACAGGCCTGATAAAGGCTGAATAACCACATTAGCTGGCACTGTATTCTCTGTTGCCTGGAGAGAGGAATTCTGTGGAGCCATATTGGGATCTCCAGTTAGCTGTTGAGCAAGTAAATTACTCTGCTGTAACGTTTGCTGTAGAATACTTGGATCAATCTGGAAAGCAAGTTTTCAATCTGATCAATCTGAAGTTAAGAGATACTACAGGTTAAGCAAATATCCTTAACATAAATCCAGAACTCATATTTATTGCATATAGAGTATGTGTAATACTTAGACTTTTTATATAACTCTTTTAAACTTAAATAGCCACTCTCAAAAGTCACTATGTAAGCAGCCTAGTCAACTTCATCTAGATTCTTCCCTCCCTTCCCTCAGCAAAATGTTTGGAAAATCATAATCTCAGTTACATGTGAGCATGCTTGGGACCAGGTACCCACACTGCTGGCATTCTGCACTTTCTCATTTCTGCACGTAATGCTTATCACTGTCTTCAGCTCTTTGGAAGTGAAAAGCCATGGAGCACAACCAAGTTAATGAAAATCATTCTTTCATATCATTTCAAATACAAGATTTTAGGAGTAATCATCTCACCTTTTTCTGTCATTCATTTTACAAGCTCAATAGGAATTTCAATTGTAAATCCAAATATTAAAAGCTTATAAAAGCTTGCCAAATAAAGCAGGTGTCTGATGCTAAGGAAAAGAACATTCTGTGCCATAATTTAAGTTTGATTGTTTCCAGGGAAGGTTTCTTTTGGGGGCTTGGTGGGGAGCCTAAACTGCTTTTGAAGTGAAAAGACAAAATGCAATTATACGAAAAAATAGATATTTTTAAAGCAATCTGCCAAAATCCCAGAGGGGTATGAAAAAAAAAAAAAAACAAAACCAAAAAACAAGGAATCTAAAAAAATGAGAAAGAAAGAAACCAATCAGAAAAAAACAACCACTTTTGCAGCTATTCTCTAGGTCCTCTAACATGGTGCAACTGATACAGCATGATATTCTTGCATGCCCCACTCAAAGGGAATCTTCCAGAATTATGTATGTTTCTTAACATTTCCTTCAACTCTCAAAGTGACTCTATAAAATTAAAACCAAGAAACTGTGAGCAACCTACCTGTAATGTTATGTTGTTAATACTGGTGGCATCTATTCCAGAAATTTGTACATTTTGCCCAACCAGATTAGCAGCAAGTTGTAACTGTATTCCTTCAAGAGTGGCCAAGCTACCATCTGTCAAGGACACAGTTAAGTCACCTCCAGCTACCAAAGAAAACAGTCATATTACAATGTTTTTCTGTATCATTACTGACTGCCTCTTTTAGCTTGCTTATTTTTACAAGTTAAATCAATATAAAAGCTATACACCCACATATTTATTTATGCCAAGAAAAATACTCTGAAGTAGATGATTGCCTATTTTAAAGCTTCATAAATTCTAAGTAATTAAAGAATTGTTATTATTTAAGCACTTCCAAAACAAGAACCACTCCAGGGTAGCTGAATTCCCAAGTAGTGCAGTATCAGTACTGCAGCTACTTACTGTCTGTATTTTCTTCCTTTCCACAGTGTAACATCACTGCAGAACTGAAGAGATCTTTTCAAGTGAACTGCACGCATTTTCTTTCACTCTTAAACGAACACATTTCTGCTTGTGTCACCACCATGCATCAAATCATGAATTCAGTACAAATCTTACCTCTTTGACAAGCAGCATACGGCATAATTTTCTGAACTCTAATTAAAAGCAATGTTCAGTACTTGATCTCAACACCACCAACAAAAAGTCATCCATTTTTACCTGACACGGAAGCAGGCAGGATAGCCTGGCCCACAAGTCCTTGTTGAAGTAAATTTTGATCAAACTGATTGGTCAAAACGGAGTTATTCATGATGAAAACATTAGGGTCTGTTGAGGATGAATTAAGAAGATTTACTGGTTGTAGTCCCTCAGCTGAAGTACGCGCAACAGGCTTTCTAACTTTCTTTGCTTCTGGTTTATAATGGCACTGTATGTGGGTTTTTCTGCGCCCTGAAGTACGAAACCGTAAATCACAGTGTGGACATTTAAAGGGCTTTGCTCCTGTATGCAGACGCATGTGTACTTTTAGACTCCCTTTTGTAGAAAAAGAATTACTGCATACATGACAACTGAAGAGCTTCTGGCCTGGAAAAGTTTCAAAAACAGAAAGGTAAGTGATAAAATCTCTAAAAACCAATAGCATTGTAACAACAGTTTTAAAAAAATACAGCTTCTGAACTAATTCGAACAGAAGAAATTTGAAGTAGCTTGCCTTTTCCTTAGTGATTTAGACTGTTTTGCAAATTAAGGATCTCAATTCAAAGCATCTTAATTTCTTCCTATTTCTAAAAATCAATATGCAGTTAAAACTTTCACGCAGAATCTTATTTGGTCACCTGCCCTCCTCATCACCTCAGCTTCCTGACTAACCAAGTTATTCCAAGTACACAGCTCAGGAAACTGGAGAATTAAATTTTTATCTTGACCTCTTCAGCATCTGGCTTCTCCTCAGCTCTTCCTTTCTAATTGCAGCAGCAATATACTTCTGCTTCAACCTTTACCTCAATACTGAGTAGTATTAACGGATTACAAGTAGAAAATGAGTAAAATTTGTAACTGAGATTATTAGCTGTAGGTGCTGCCCACAGATTAAAACAGCCTTCTGAAAGCAATAAAGGCTCAAACGGAGAAATTGAACACCAGTTAAACTTCATGTTAAACCAACATAAGATGGCCCAATTATGAAAGAAAAAAAAAAATATCCAAAAAAAAACCTCCCCAAAACCCCACATGATCAAATGTAGCTTTGCAATGAAAATAACACTTCACAAATACATGACAGCTCTTCGAAGGAGACCAGATTTTCACTAACAAGACCTTTTGAAGCTTTCTACAAGTTTTATGTGAAAGGACCTTAGAAAACCTCCTGTTACAGGGTGAAACAAAAAGAGTCCTTTAATAAAGTAAAGAAAAATAGTTATGAGACTGAAAATAAAAGGCAGAATTATATGGACAATTTTCACAAGGCTGGAAGTCAGCAAGGGAGCTCTTTAAGCACTTCAGTGAAGAGCCAACCTAGTCAAAATTGTAATACACAACACGGAAGAGAAGCTTTACAACAGGTTGGAAAAATCTGTTAAAGACATTCAAATAATAATTTATAAAGCTCTGGTTTATGTTATTAAAAAGTTCGCAAAATTGTAAAAAGCTTGAAAAGCCAGGAACAATTTCCCATTATTTCTCAAATGAACTTAGGAATAAACTCATCAAATGGCACATTGAAAAATAAATTTGAACCAAGGAATTTGTTACCGGAAGTCACTCAGTTTTACTTAGTTTTTCTAGGTTCAGAAAATGACTGGTTAGAAGTAATATAAAATATTCTGCTAAAGGCAGTGAGCAAAAATGTACAATTCCTAGTTGAGAGTCCCACAACTTGCAAACTGCTTGAACCTGGAGGAACACGATCAAATCTCTGCTTTGTTCTTTTCATTATCCTTAGCATCTAATACTAAGACAGGACACTAAATTACATAGACAACTGGTATAGCATTTCTTACTAAACAACAGTAGAAAGCACAAAACCACTGAATTAAGAGAGGGAGCTTCCATGTGCAAAATAATTACATATTACAGCATTAAAAGCTAACTTTCTTTTTGCATTTTTTAAAAAACCTTATAACGCACCATAGCAAAACTGTAGGCTGGTTTTAGGAACTAATTACTTCAGGATTGGTTTATTGAAATTTATTACAGAAGTTCAATGGTAAGGATAAAACAAGTATTAAAGATTTAAAGAGCTTGTTTATAATTTACACAAAATTGGGCCTGAAAAATACTACTACTATAAATTGGACGTTTCTCAATAACACAAAGAAACTACTGCAAAAACTTAAACATTACAGAAATTGGGTTTATATTCAAACTTGCATGATTCAAATAACCAGACGCTTTCATTTTTGTACTCTCAGTTTTCAATTTACTTAGCAGCAGAAACAGTAACATTTAAAATTCTTTAAATTCCTCCAACTCCACCCTCTTGGTTCAGGAAAATCACCACTGAAGTGCTACAACAGATCTGAAATTAAAATATTATATAGATATACACATAGCTTTTCCATAAGCTAAGACTATGACTGCTTTGTAAACCTTCCAACACAGAAGGCTGTAAGAATATGGTTTATCCAATATCATAAGACAATTCATTTGACGACAACGTAAGGACTGAATTCCACCTAGCACAGCCGTCCATAGTGCTATTTCCCAGATCTCAGTGAAGCGCAGCATTCCTTGCAAAAACTAGTTAAAACAGCTGGTCAAGAAAAGTAACCAGTTCCTAAACAATGACATCCAAAATTTTACTGACCTGTGTGTGTCTTAACATGACAATCCAGAGTGGATTTTACAGTGAAACTTTTCCCACATTCTTCACACTTATATGGCTTCTCTCCAGTATGAATACGAACATGCCTAATAATTCCAGAATACATGTATATGTGAATTCCTACTTTTACGTCAGTTTGTAGAAAATTTATTTTGTATCTTATTAATTTTAGAATTGAATACTTATATTAACATTACATTAAGCAGAACTAATAAAGATGATGGCTCAGGCATTTGCCTTTTTTCAAACTGATTCGTACATGTTTTTACATGCAAGTCCTATAAGCAAGAAAAAATAAGTGATCCTAAAACTTCGTAATAATCATTTTAATACTGCAGGAAAAGAAATATGAAAAGGCTGGTTTAGTCATATTCAGAATATGCAATATTTTGACAATGGTATAACACATTCTGAAAAAGTGTATTTAGATAACAGTCAAGCTTAAAAGCAGGAAAATGTTATATGAAACTGCTAAGTTACTGGGGAACAATTCAGAAAATTGAAAATACACCAAACTTTTCCATTCCTTACCTGACTAAATCACTGGGTTTTTTAAAGCTCTTGGGACAGTAACTACAACAGTTGGCATATTTGGGCTCGGCTTCCAGCTCTGCTTGCTTATCTTTGATCTCACTAATTCTGTCTTTCTCTGCAGCAGACTGGACAAGAACTTTTTCTGAGACAGTGGCAGTTTCTCGAGGCCTAATCTTCGCTAGTTCTGCTGTTTCTTCTTCTGTAAAAGTTATGACACCAGGACGAGATTTTCTGGATGTTCTTTCAGAGTTTTCATCATCATCTTCACATGCCACTATTGGAAAAAAAACCAACAACCAAATCTAAAACAACACAGCACATGTCCATTTAGTTTAATCTGTCAGCTGAAATGACAAAAATAGAAGGGTTTAATAATAAACACATGGCCACTACACTATGTGCTTGGGCTCAAATCTCTTTCAGAGGTCTAACTCCTCATGTCTGTACTTCTTTTAAAAAAAAGCTGGATTTATTATTCTCATTATTACAGTAATTAAAACCAGGTAAAAGTAATTGAAGAAAAAAGAAATATTCTACTTTTGTGACACACTACAGTAACAATTTAATGTATAACACCTTGAATACACTGGACAGACTTCTGGAAAACTGATTTCTTTAAATAATTTAGATAACTGAGCAATTTCAGTGGCTCTGGATATTAGACATTACCCATGCTGGAAGCCTAGTTTTTAACATTACTGTTACAGAATTCACAAAATCCACTGAAACAGCTGCACTTGTTACGTAGTAAGGACTGTAAAAGTAAAAATGAAATAATTTACCTCCCCCTCCTGTTTCTGTAGCTGCTGCTACAGCTGAGGAGACTGCCTGATGTTTTTTCATATGTTTTTTGCAGTGAACAGTTGTTCGAAAGCTTTCATCACAGAATGGGCACTTGTAAGGCTTCATGCTCATGTGAGTTGCCATGTGCCTGGTAAGGCTGCCATTAGTTGTGAAGGAGGTATTGCAAATGCTACAGCTGAATGCTTTAACTCCTTGAAGTAACAGAAACAAATAAGTAGCATGCCATTTAAGTTTACTTATATAAAAAAGTAAAATTTATGTTTTAAAAATATGTTTTACATATACAAAACCCAAATGCAACTCAAAGCTAATATGGAGCTGGTATACTCTCTTACCTGTATGGGTCTTCTCATGTGACTTAAGAACTCCTGAGGAAACAAAGCCACGGCCACAGAGCTGGCATTTATAAGGTTTCTCACCAGTATGTGATCGTACATGTTGTTTCAAATGGCTGGATTTCTTAAAACCCTTGTTGCAATACTCACATCTATTAGAAGAAAATTGTTTTCATTAGTTGCATATAATTACTACCCATAAAATATTCAAGAAATTCTGCGACAGAACGTAAAAGTATAACAAACCTATATGAACGCTTGCTTTGATCTTCATTATCCTCAAGAAAATGGGGCCTTTGGGTGTGCAATTCAAGTTCTTCTTGTGATGCCTGATCCTGTATCAAGCGGGTAGTCTAGAAATCAAAGCCTCAAGTAAATTGCAGTAACACAATACTAAAAGTCACATAAGCAGGCAAATAATAACTGCAGCATTTACAGTCAACACAAGTAATCAAATTTATACTTTTGTACTTTTCTGTAAAAAAACTGAGTGCGATATGGTATCTCACTCCTTTCACAGTGAGAAGGAAAGCAGCAAAATGCGCACCTGCTGAACTGGAAGAAATCAACAAAATGCCGCACTTACATCTCTCTGTGAAGCTAAACAAAATCATGTCTCGTCTTGCAGCTTTTCTAATGGTTGAGGAGTTAAACTTAACACCATAGCAGCCATTTTAAACAGTACAGAGCCACTCACTACATACAAAAATGCACAGTGCTGCTGACAGACTTCACTGTTTTTTTAACAGATCCTTCTTTTAAGCAAAAACCATGACAGAACAATCCTCCAGAATGACAGCATGTTTGAAGATTTGAAGAAAACTCCAAAGTCTGTAGGCTCTTCCAGATCCTAAAATCCACCTCAGCTCTCCTACTGACATCTGCCCTTTACAAACAAGCATGAAGGGAGAGTAATTCATTCATATCATTGTAAACACATTACTACAGAGGTTCATCATGCTAGGTATTGCCATCATCATAAAAAGTTGTATTTAAGCTGTATTTTTAGCAATTAAGCTCTTCTACAAATTTAACCAGGTGAGAATGGCAACAGAATACCATAAACTGCAATATGAAAGCTCCATGACTGATCCCTACACATTCTGATGTTATTTTTATTGCGTGATCATATCTATATCCATAGGAATTCAATAACCAGGAAATAATATAGTGCAATAATGTAAAATTCTTTTATAACATCAGGTACTTTTCTTAGTTTTAGACTTGCAATCCGACTTTATAGCACTATATCCTTTTTTGAGGCTAGAGCATCAAAACATACAGCTCATTTTTTAGAAACATGTAGCAAGGACACTTAACCTCCACCCTCCCTTTGATTTTCCAGTTATTAAACATAAGTAGTCTAGAAAAGAAATAACAAAACCTTTCTGATTTTTAAGTTTGCCTAATTACTAATGAAACAGTTCAAAGAAACTCATCACTGAACACAGAATTCTGCCTTCTAGCAGTACTTACTACATTAATAGTGTCTGCATTTGGAACCTGAAGAAGGGCTGGTGGATGATAACTCGTAGAAAGAGCCTGAGATTCAAGTGTGCTTGAATCCTGCAGCTGCTGTACAGCTGGAAATTGAGTCTGTTGATTGTAGCTATCATTCACTGTAAAACCTGCCAGAAATCAAACAGTCATAAACCTGAAAAACATACTGAATTAGACTTTGAATAACACCACATATTTTTGAAGACTACCTTCAAAACAGATTTTGTTGTATTACCATACAGTAATATTTATTTTATACTCTTCACTGTTGAGTGCCAAAAGACATAAATGTTTCTGGCATCTACATAATATGCATAGTAGGGTTACTTACCATTAGCTGGAATTCTATTGGAAAATCTCCTCCACAGAAAAACACTGTTTGAAGTTTCTTCGGGGTGCCACAATTACCTTAGAGCCATTGAAATTTTGAATTTCTTGTATGTAAGCATGCATGTGTCAAACAGGTTGACCCATCTCCCTTTATCCACGTTGGTACCACGCTCCCTTAACTACACTGAAAGCCGATCACAAGGATGCAAAGCTCAGTGGGGAGGATGGCGGGTGAGTGGAGGAGATGACCCAATAGGAGAACTCCAGTTTCTGATAAAGTAACCCCATTTTCTCCTACTTTGGATCTCCTCCACATATTCCCACTCTTTAGATAATAGTAAAGTAGATCCTCTCAAAGGCAAACTGCAAAGTAAAAAATAATCATTTTTATTTTTTTATTTTTATTCACATTTCCAGTATTAAGACCTGAAATGTTTATCTGGTTTTGTTCTTCTGAAATACCAGACCTTAATCACCTCCTTTTCTAAATGAATGAATGAAATTATAGTATCAATGATTCAGAGCCAGGAAAGTATAGCTCCAACTGCAAGGGTTTTTATTCCTATCAGAGATGCCCTTTTATCAATCCCTCTAAGCCCTAATACTTCTATTTTTTTTTAAATATAAAAATAAACCGATGTTACACGAAAAAAAAAAACAAAACCAAAAACCCGTAAGTATGAGTAATTAAGATAAGGGCAACAATTTTACTATTTCTGTGCAGTTTGCCTTTAGTGGACAAAAAGGGTGAAGATTACGAAAACAGGCTAGAAACAAACCCACATCAGATGATCACAGCATCAAAGGCCAAAAAACAATGTTTAAAGAATATTCTGAATTACAGTATATAAAAAACTGGGATGTGTTAAGTTGAAGCACAAATCTTCCCAAAAGACACTTTCCAGAGCAGAAAAACACTGTTACTGATACAGGAAAAAACCTACTTATATGCTCTTGCTTATACCACAGAATGAAAGCCAACAGATGTAAATAAATTTTGAAAGCACTTTTAGTCAGGTTGTAATTTATCCTAATGCTGCAACTTGTGTATCATTTTGTCTCCTAGAACTACCAAGAAGTAAAGATCCAACAAGTTGAACCTCAATTACTCTTACCAAAATGACAAAAAACAAAAAAGTAGCCTGACGAATAGTGATGCAAAGCTTTACTGTGTAAAAGGGCTGGTAATTTCTGTTTTCAAACGTATTTTAAAAGCACCTTTATGGAATAATGGTATTCCCACTACACTTGGTAAGAATACAAAAAACCAAGCCTCAAGAAACTAAAGCAGGAAGTCATACCGCTTCTATGCTCTACATAAAAAAACGGGAGGTAACCATTAAATGCACAAAGAAACAGCTAACTAAAAACCAGACTTTTTCAACTCTTCAGTAATTGTTACTAGCTAAGGAGGAAAAAGGAAGTTACTGTACGATGACTTGTTTCACTTCACTGTGTTTCAATAAAAGCAATTATTGACATCCCAAAAAATTTCTCAGGCTCATGCAACAAAATGCCTGGAAGAAAAATTCTGAATTTAGAGGTATTTGGGACAAACTGAAGAAATAAATACTACTTCTAGAAGTAGTTCTGGAAAAAATATAAACCAATGCTGTAACAAGCATGTACACGACGCTCCCCCATTTTGCTCAATACCTAGTATGAAGGTCAATTTCCACTCAAATTTTAAAATGATCTGACAATTTTGAGTATGCAAAAAAGAATTTGGTACCAGCATTCTATGTCTGCAGTACAGCATTGAAAAAACCCAAACCAAACACCAAAACCCAGACATTGAGTCTGAGAGAGATACAAATAAATTTCAGTACCTTTATTTTCTGCTTGTTTTCACAGACACATAGGATCATAAAATAGTTGGGGTTGGAAATGACCTTAAGATCATCTAGTTCCAACCTCCCTGCCATGGGCAGGGCCACCTCACACTAAACCGTATCACCCAAGGCCCTGTCCAACCTGGCCTTGACCACATTATACACTGTTTCTCAGAAGCTTTTGGTTAACCTTCAAAGAACAGAGAGAATCCTAAACTCTGCAGGGGAGTCTTTTACTACACGGTCCCATAAACTTGGAACTGGATTTTGTGTTACTCCAGTACAATCTTTGCATTACTTGTTTTTCCTTGCCTTCAGGACAACACCCAACCTATTCTCTTCTACATTAACAAAGCATACTAAAAAAATTAATTACTCTGCAGATCAGTTTACTAGTGGAAAAATACGTCTTGGAACATGAGAATGAGAAAACAGTATGGTAGCTCATAGCAAATACTGTATCTTAGTTTGGACAAACTTGGAAAGTCTTCACCGACCTATCATTTAATTCTAACATTAGAAACATATCTACATGCATTACTGTGAAGGTCAGTCACTATCAATTCAATGTTCTGCAGGTTTGCTTCCTAGGCAACTTTTAGACGCAGCTGAATCAATCTATTAACAGTTACTGCAAGAACTGGAATTCCAAGTCCTGAGACTGCAGATCAACTTCTTAGGAGAAAAAAAACCTAACAAAACCAACCCAGCAGTCTGATGGCAAGAGTATATTTGTATGGGCTAGAGAATAACAGTATTTGGATTTCTTACAGTTTTTCAAGATCATTTTCCTATCAACACTAACTAGTTATTAACATTCAACCATGGTCACAGGGAGACTTTAAAAGGAAGAAAATCTATATTAACCCAAAGACATCTCCTGATAAAAGGTCCATTTGTTTGTTCAGACTTTACTAAAAGGTCTTCAAATGAAGACACCTGAATATGTAAACTACAAAGAATCGAGTCCTTTTTCCCAGTTTTCAAATCTAGCTCAAATGACTCATAGATTATGATACAGCAGCACCTTCACAAGATCTGCACTTCTTTACAAGCCTCAATGTATCAAGAAAAAAAAAAAAGAAATCTCTCTGAACAAACCAGAAAACCTGTAGAAGTAATACAAACCAACCTGAAAGAATCAACAAGATCCTGACAGGTATGTGCAGATCTAGAGATCAGCCTCATCTGTCTGAATCAAAAGACTTTTTTTTTTTTCTATAAAAGAAGAAAAATAAAAAAACCTACTGAAGATTTTTTAGAACTCCTACACTGCTTTACTAATAAACACTGAGTCAAAATATTTTAACAAGAATACAGCCTAAAAATATCAAGGATAAAAAAGACAAGTGTTTTAAGCTTGAATGTTCTGCCTAGCTGATAGGAAAAAAGAAATTAGGAGCATGAAGCACAGATGCAGACATAGGGAGAGGGTCGACCAATTTAACGCATGCATCCGCGCAAATGCTTACCTACCTGAAATTCAAAAATTTTGAAGGGCTCCAGGATCTTCAAGGAAACTTCAAAGAGTTGGGAATCTGTGGATGAGATTCCAAGTAGAATAGGAGACATCTTATACAAATGAGACTTTGAAAAACAAAACCACACACCACAAATGTTCTGATTCTCTGTACCAATTTTAGAACATATCAATGATCAGCCTAGATTTCTGAGGATGAAAGAATTGCTTTGTGAGATCTAGAAGTCTCCTCCCTTCCCAAGAAATCACCCAGTATTTAATAGTTACTTAATGGAGAAGAGACACAGAAACTGAAGTCTAAATAAGATAACGAAAGAAGGTTTACATATTCAATTTTCAAATTCAAAGGAGCCATAAAAATCCAACAAAACCCATAACCAACCCTTGAGAGAAACAGAGTGAAAAACTGCACTTTTTTTTTTCCTATAATCCCTTCTGATTCATCTGGAAAACTGTAAAAGATAACCAATGAAAGCAATCCATAGGGTTTTAACAGGATCTGATTCAGCCTTGCTTAATAAAGGCAGAGAGTTTTATTTTTTCTAACTCAGTTACATAAAAAGTAGCACAACTTCGAGAATTAGAATTAGCAGCAAATTATACTGTTTCTCCACAGTGTCTTGCCACTTACCACAGTTTTTACTAAAAACCCCTACACTGTTAAAAAGGGAATGAAATTAAGAACAGAGAAGTAGATGGAATACCAGTTACAGGTTAATCAGTTAGACAAACGTGGACCTATCTGCTCCAGTCAGAAACAAGGAGGCAGAGATTCAACTAGTCAGACAGTGAGAAATGCCCCCCTGCCCTTAGCTTGTTCTCCTCCTCCTTCCCCCCTCAAAAAAAAAACAAACTCAACAAACCACACACAAAAAACTAGTAGCTTCATATCAAACAACTCAAGAAAGCCATCTCTGAAAAGCAAAAGGAACAGTCATTTCTTTGTTCTCGGCAACTTACATAAGCCGTACACAATTGTCAGTATTTCACAGAGGAGAAAAGTTTCCAAATGTTTACAATATCTTAATTCATTACTCATGTAGCATTACAAAACACAAAAGGAAACTCCTGCAGTTAGGTGAAAGTATGGGGATTTTTACATAACTATATGGGATTATACTTCTTTTTCTATAATGAATCCCAACAGCCACTCAATCAAATCTTAAGACTGCGTTTCTGACCATCTCAGATTATAAGCATGTATACTTAGGGGGAAGCTGTGTAAACTGCCTACTGCCACAGCAATTTTAAAAAAAGCTAAAGAAAGAATATGAAATGACTATATGACATAACTATAAACCATGTTTTATAATGACTAAACATAATCTCATAAGAGCAAAATCTATTTATGTTTAAGTATTCAAGATATTCTACAAAATCTAGTTTCAAAACTAATTCAAGAAACAGTTTTTGCAAGTTCTCTGCATTGCAGTTAGTTTGACTGTGGGTCCCCACTTTCAAAATGTTTTGAAAACTATGCTGTAAAGCCAGACTCATAAAAATCACTTTAAAAACCTTTATTTATTACTAACCTTGTGATAAGCCCTGTTGATCAAATGGCTGCTGTGTTACAGATTGCTGTTCAAACTGAGTGATGTTTTCCTGTAAAGCATGCTGGGATGTCACAAATCTATCTGAAATGGGGAAAGGAAGAGGAGGAAAGGAAAAAAAAAAAAAGAAAGAAAAAATATCAAGAAAAAAATGATGTCATTAACTGCACAATTCAGTTGCTCTCAAAAAAACCCTACATTTTAGAGTTGTTTGAATTTTTACTGCATTAAAAAATGATCTTAAAAAGTTAGCTGAATAGGTATTTAAATCTTTGCTTATTGAAGGCTTTATTATATTCCCCTATAGTACTTATTAACTCATTACACATTGAACAGTGGAAACCTTCAACAGCCTTCATAATTCTTAACAGTAAACTTAAACACCAATGAAAGAAAGAAATTGTACAATATAGTTTACGTAGGTAGTATTTGCTCTGTATTTTCCCAATTGTTTCCTTGCATTGCATTGAAACACGAAGTTAGGTTAATTTGAGAACTTGTTTTTTGAGAACTTGTAAACTACCTCATTGCAAAGCTTTCATATTCCAAATACTCACCCTCATCTTGTTCTAAAGGCTGATCAGTCAACTGCTGTTCTAGTGCTGTTTCTTCATTGCCTACTACAGGCCGTTGGTCTAATTCTAAAATAGCCTGCTGATCTGTTGTAACAGCTTCTGACTGCTGTAGCTCATCACTTTCGATCTCCACTTGCATCTGTGTAGAAACATGAATGCTCTGCTGATCTACTGTAGGATCATCTATTGAGGCAGATTGCTCATGTTGCTGAAGCTGCTGTGCAAGTTCGTATCTGTAAAACAAATACAAGACCTTTTATGGCTTCAGTTAAGATAGTTATCCTAACTATTTACATGCACAAATTTCTATTTTACACCATAATTTACTCTACCTTCAGAGCTACCTAAGTGTCTGGTACCCATAAGCATCCTTCTTCAATTATCAGCACTTGCTACAGAGCAATTCCAAGTCTTTTTAAGGAAGGAGTACTGATATACACTGAAGGATTCACATAAAAATTGTAAACATACCTATGAGTCTTCATGTGTTTTTTACAGTTTAGTGATGTTTTGAATGTTTTTTGACAATATGGACACATGTATGGTCGCAGGTCATTATGGATCCCCATATGTCGCCTCAGGCTACCACCAGTAGTGAAGGCCCCGTTGCATATAAGACACTTAAAAGCTTTCAATCCAGTGTGTGTTCTAATATGTGCTTTCAGAACTCCAGCTGATACAAAACCTCTTCCACACTGAGAGCACTTAAATGGCTTTTCACCAGTATGTGACCTTTTTAAGAGAAAGCAGAAGTTAAAGTAGATTTAACAGTTTCACTTATGAAGTTATTAAAAGACTATCTTAGTAATTTTAAAATGAGCAAAATAAACCAAATTAAGATGACTGCTGTATAGATGGAAAAATCCTCAGTTAAGAAAAGACAGAAATTAAAGCTTTAGTAAATTATAAACAACCTGCATATCACCATTAGCAGGGCTGTGATGCTAGTCAGAAGCATGTCCAAAGCAATACTGTCTGACAGTTTTAATTGTGTTCTACAGTTCAATCTCCTTTCCTGATCCTACTTTGCCCTAATTAAAACATTTGGGGTGCTTTTTTCCACACCAGACAATATACTAGGTCTTCAGGCTAGTATATTATCAGTCACACGTATTTTCTTCAGTTTAGCTAAAACAATGTCCACGAAAGTTTTGCAAAAAAAAAAAAAAAGGAAAAATTATATATATTATATATTTATATATATATATAATCCTCCTCATATACTATACTATTACTACTATGTTTAGTAACAAAGCTTTTGGGAAAAGAACTATGCCCATCCTGAACACCCCCTGAACAAAACTCTTTATCAACATGTACCACTCACTATATCCTTCCTTCACGGGTGCTACACTAATCCCCGTTTCAGACTACAGGGAGATATAAACCAGACAGGTTAGAAAGTTGTGCACTGAGCAATGAGAATTTTAAGGGTTATGACTGTAGCATCCCAGACACGAGAGCTCAGACGAAGGCAATGTGAAATAGAAAATGAAGCACATTTTAATAGAATAGGGGAAAATTAGGGATGACTTATGACTACAGCAGCCTTAGAAGGCCATGACCACCACATCAAATACCAGAATAAAGAAGTATGACAGATATTTGCTACTGTCACACATCTATGGAAGTAAGCACCTCTGCTGCTAGGACTGTACATTGGTATGAATTAGTCCCAACTCCCCTCGAATTTTACCAGAAAAATCCATTAGCATTGGCTCACTATTTATGCAATGGTAAAAAAAAAGTCCTTTCAGTGGAAACTATACAAATTTCATACATTTCCATAAGTCTATTATGTACATTTCCTTTGTTTGTATTTATTTTACCTGATGTGTTGTTTAAGATGGCAAGATTTTTTGTAGGCTCGTTGGCAATAAAAACATTTGTATGGTCTGTCTCCATCGTTTACAAAATTATTGTTAAAATAATTTTGGAAGAACTGGCTATTCCTTGGGATTGGCTGGATAAGACCTGCACACAAACACACACAAAAAGGAAAAATTGGAAAAGTTATTCCGAATTTCCAGAAGATGGAGGAGCTAGATTTGAAAAAAAAAGTGACTGAACTTCCGAGTATGCAAGAATATAAAGAAAATGAGCATGTTTTCAGCACTTTAAAATTATGGATCTATTTAGCATTATGTATATTGTATTGTATATGGTATCTATTTTAGTGGTATCTCTTTCATCCATAGGTCCCCCTCATTACATTAAGTCTCACGTATGTCAAAAATGGGCATTAACGTTTTTTAACGTCAACAGTTACAAATTCATGGCTAACCAAATAGTTTTTCATCCTACCAACCTCCACCTGAACCAAACAACATTTGGTCAGCCTAACCCAGATATACATTATAATTTGACAAATATTTAATACGCATTTTGTGATAAGTACAAAATACCATGATATATACATCTGCTTTTACTTAAAGGCAAAAAAAAAAATCCATGAC
>JAOEHX010010694.1:24926-36670 GCA_025448015.1 Bolborhynchus lineola | reverse complement strand
AGTACTCCAAGTGAGGTCTCATGAGAGCAGAGTAGAGGGGCAGGATCACCTCCTCTGACCTGCTGGTCAAACTATCTCTCATGTATCAAGTCAACTGTAATCTACATGCATGACTACCATTTTCTATTACCACTTCTCAACATTAGGAAGCACCAGAGAGCAAAACAAGTCATCTGGCAAATGAGGCCTCGGACTTTTCCCTCCTTACAATTTCCTACTGTTACACACTTAGAAACAAAACTGAAATGCAACTATGTCAATTACGATGTGCCTGAAAGCAAAGCATCATACATAATACAAATGGAAGTTTGGAAACAAGAAGATGAAAATTGCAGAGTTGATCTTCAAAGTTTGGCTTTCTTTTGTTTACTTTTGCGAAAATATCTTTTTACAAATTTCCAATAAAAAAATAAAATCATATTCTTGGGTCAAAAAACAAACACAAGGAATTGAATCTGAACACACAGCAATTGGCAGCAACCTGTTTTGAATTTGTAAGACAACCTGTTGAGATAGCTAGAGCAGCTAAATTTGCAGATTCCAACCATCCTCACTTCCCTCTCATCCTCAGTCTATCATATGACATTAAGATTCACTGCAGTACTTCCAATACACAGAGAATAAAAAGCAGAGAAGAACATGCTGCATATTGCTTGCAGTATGGTATAGAATTTTGTATTTTCTGACAGTAGTTTAAACTCGTAACAAGACTTTCAGAAAAAGGTATCAGCTAATAAAAAACTGGTACAACTGTAATGCTGATAAACAGTAATACAACAAAGTGAGAATCAACCTGCTTCATCATCAGCTGTGAGGCTATTTTGTGACTGCCTCAGGAAAAAATGAAGAATTAAGATTTGTGCATGCAGTCTGGAAGGAAACAGTGACACAGCAAGAAATAAATAAAAAATACATATATAAAAAAAAAAATCAACAAATGATCCAAAGCAGTAACTAAAATGCAGGCTCAGGATCATGAAACACAGCACAGGATGTGATCAAGAAGTAGCATTTATTTAAAGTCCCTTATCCCACAGCTTGTTTTGTTTTGTTTAATAACAGTAACAGACAAAAAAGTGAGAATATTTTTGCTTGCTCTCCAACAATCTTGCAATCTTGAAAAAAAAAATCAATGCTAATTATTTATGTTGGTTAACTATGTAACAAAAGCTACCTCACATTGTGACAGAAGACTAGTCACACAAAGCCATATGAAATACAAACATATGATTTAATAGAAGATAATGCAAAAAACTAAGACATATTAATAAGACGTATCCTAAAATTAAGGAACAAACACACTAAAAGGATCCTTAATAAAAAAAATCCAATAAATAAGATTTATTGCCATAACACAAAAATGGAAAACAAGAAAGCAAATCCCAGACTTAGGGGAAATAGTGAGAGCAGAGATGATAGTCTGCATGCAGGTAATAAAAAAATGCTGCCTCTATCACTTCAAACCTTTCAGATCAAAACTAGGTCTCTTTTTATGGGTATTTCCAAGCACAGATCACTAAAGTCATCAAGGAGACACGAACAAAGTTGCATAGCCAATGTTGCTCAGAAGATTACATTACATTATCACAGCAGCACCTTTTGAATCTTAAAAATTATCTGTCACAAAGAAGAAGAAATCAGCATAAAGAAATCTGACACAACGTTTTTTATCTTAGTTCATAATTTTCTTCTTCCTGTAACTGAAAAACCTCTGAAAAAGACTGCAAGATATGTACTTCAAAGACAAATTGCAAGCGTGATCTATGATGGAGTTAGTGGTTTGCTGTTTGGCCTTGAAATTTTTCACCATTTTCTGCTTTGCTGCTTTTGCCTTACTTTCATCTGATTCTAGCCCTCGTTCTCCCAAGACTGACACAGGTACATTTTTATATACCTACACCCACTAATCATTTCTTAATCAATGTACTGAAAAAACAATGGTAAATGAAGCTTTTGCTAGCTATCCTAAATATACATTTATTCAGGTTGAGCTATTTTAGGAAAGCTTGCAGGTAAAACCAACAAACTAGAATCTATACTATAGCAGTAAATCCATGTGGGCTACAGAAAGCACCAGAGCAATAGGAACAGAACACGACAATTTAAAATACTGAAAATTAAATAAGAAGTATATTAGCACCAACTACTTTATGAATAATTGTATTTACCTCTGAATGAACTCTCTGTATGTGTGACTGAAGATTGCCTTTCTGAGAAAAGGCTGCAGGACAAAAGGCACAAGCGTGGGGTTTTTCACCAGTGTGCTTGATCATATGGGTCTGCAATGCCCCCTTCTGGTTAAAGGCTTTTCCACATTCACTGCATTTGAAAGGTCTTTCACCTGGGAGGAAAAAGGATGGGCAGTAAGGTGCTTTAAGTAAACGTTAGCAGTCCCCTGTACCTAAATTAAAAATTGTATCAGCTTAAATATTTCATGCATTTACCTGCACGTACACACACACAAACTCAGAAACATACATTATTGGGTTTTTTTACGATGCAATTTTGTACCTCAATGACCAATGTCAGCATCTACTCCGATGCAGCTTTGTGAAACAGTTTTATGACTTAGCTGATGATTATCAGTTAAAATTGATGAAACAAACTGAATCTGTATGAAATAATTATTTAGAAATGCTTCCCTCAACTTGTGGTTTGGAAGATCTCAGAAGCTGCTATCCAAAACCACCAGCTGAAACGGGAAAAAGAAAAAACAAACCCACGTATGTCATTCTTCTACATCAAGTATCACAAAATTGCATGGAAACAAATGGAGGACCAGAGGGTGGAATGGACAGTACTAGGTAACTAACAGCCAAAAATCTAGTATTTTATTTAGTCTGAAATCAAAAAGCAACACTGAAAACGACGGCCTATGGTTCCCACTCCCCAATAAACAGCCATTCATTTTTTACAACCTCCTATGGAAAATATCCAATAATTTTTTTCTTATAAACAACCACTGTACAGCCCTACTCAGAAAATAATCTTAAAACTCTGAATGTTCACACTGCTACTAAACATAAAGAAAAACTAGGCAGTATTGTCACAGGAATGCTGTCACTATTTCTTGATTTGGTGTTCTCAGTGCTGCGCACACTTTTGAGTTCTCTGTACATGAACAGATTAAACACGAAAAACTCCAAGAAATTTTAGGAGATAAAACATAATAGAACTGCATAAACATATTACTGAGCTACATATTATAAACACACAAAGAACAAAGCTCAGTTTCCTACAACCATGTGTTAATTTACTACTGTGAACTCAGTAGTACTCTTTCTTTTTTTCCTTACTGAAACAGTTAAGGTGTGGTTAACTCCAGGACCTGGAAAATACTCGTTTTTGCACATTTCTGTAGCAAAATCACTATCAGCATGCTGTACATTATGTCTGCTACACCAGTAAGTACTAGCATGTGGTAAATATTATGCACACTAAAGCAGTTTTAATGAATATTTTTATGACTTCTAATTACATAGCTGCAATTATATCAAGTATAAGATTATTAATTCTTAATTAAATTCACATTGTTTTAAATAAAAGCAGCTGTTTTTTGAAATAGATAAGCATATAGCATCAACTCTTGATTTTCTGTTCTGTTGCTTATGGCTTTTGAAAATACTTTAAGGTCTGCAGGTATGAAAAGTATATATTTTTAATTACAGATTTAAATACAGAAACACTGATTCAAATCTTCTTGAAATAAAGTGTCAAAATCCCTATTATAGGGCTTTTACAGGTAAAAAGCTTAGCTTACACTAATAGCTTCTGGTGGACACATAGAAGAATTGCTTCAGGTTAAGTTTGCCTAAGTAAATGTCAATATAAAATTATAAAATTGTAATTCTGCTGTGGAAATGTGGAATTTCTCTAGTTCTCAAGTATTACTTAATAACATACAGATTTGGGACGGGAAAAGGGAGTTCATTACTTAATTATTAATACAGGATTTGCAATCCCTGAGACTTAATTTTTCCCCAAAGGGTGCAATTGTTTGAAATTAATAGCTATGTGCAAAAAGTATGGCAATTAAGACACTAAAGTAATGCTCGTGTAGCACTGACATGCTCTTCTAACAATTACAGACTTAAGTATCCTGAATTCTTTAAAGCGGAGTTCTTCATTCCTCCATAATTTACAGTACCTCAAGCAATTAGATGCCAGACATATTGTCTGCAGATATAGAGTAATAACATGCTTCACAAATTAAATGAGTATTCACTAGCTACTTGGAGTTTAAGATGACCTACCATCATGTGCAGATAGAGACTACATCTTCTGTCTCTGGTTTCCAATCAACAAATGTCTTTTTATTCTTCAAAGTAATTATAAATGCCCTTGAACTTTTAGAGCTTTACAAAAGTGTCCTCAAGCAACCATGATCTCGTTTGTTTAATTCTGACTAGAACAAGCTAAAATAATGTATCAAATAGCAACAAGACTCTAAAACAAGAAACTTAAGTTTCAATTACTTCTTTGAGATATTACTTTGAGACAAGTTTTAAAGCAGGTACAATGGTGACCTCTTGTGTTATTGTTCTATAACTGGATCTATAAGACTTTGAGAAGATTGTCAAGAAACAGTCATGCAATGGAATTTTTTTTTCATTCTTTGGTAAACAAAGTCATTCTTGGCAATTCATCACACTACTGCCCATGGCAGGGGGGTTCGAACTAGATGATCTTAAGGTCCTTTCCATTCTATATTCTATAATTCTACAATTACTGAACAACAGTATTTGTTGTTCAGTAATTGTACATTCTAACTATTCTATAATTCTACAATTACTGAACAACAGACTGCTTGCACAAACAACACCACACATTTACAAAATTGACTACTTGAATTAGCTAAAAATTACACAAACAATTTATTCACAAGATGGAAAACACATACATATTGCACATCACTGGAGCATCTCCAAAGAAGGCTTTGTTCCATTTAAAGCCAAACTCCTGCTATACTATGTATAGCTGGTTGCAACATGAGAACTATTCTCACAGTCCTCTGTACACTTCAAAGACTTTTATATTATTTTATGGTTGGCATTTTTGTCACTTCAATGGCTTTAGAGTTAAACATGCATATTTTTATTACAGTAATTCAGCAAAATCCATTTGCTCGTCATTCTACAAATTTCAACTTCTTCAAATACAAAATTACAATCTAGGTTTACCACCTCCCAAGTTCACCTTGGACATCCTGAAAATGGCAGCTAAAGTACAACATATATATATATGGTAGTAATTCTAAATAAATCAATCAAGAAACAAAACCAAGGCTACTGTGTTAAAAGCGCTGTTTGTTCTTATATACTTCTGCTCTTTTGTGAACTGTCAATTTTTGAACCTGTTCTCTACAGTGCATGAGACCTTATTTAGAGTAGCTGACAGGCCCTTATCTACAGATTCTAATTTTAGAGCCCATTGAAACTTTAAGTACCAAAACTGGCGTCTGGTAACAACTGAAACCTATAAAGTACTTTTTTTTTTTTCCAACTGCTTCTAATGATATTCATTTGGAAATTTTAAGAGCACGTGTATTTCCTGAGCAAAGGAATTACATAAAAGCTGTTTTTAAGCAACAGGTAACAGCACCTAATGAACCAAATGTATTAATGCTATTTCAAGTCCGGACAGGGAGAAAAATACTTAGCATTTCGCAGGTTAACTGAATTGGGTAAAACAAATGCAAATCAAAATAATTCCTTCCACAGTCTTACCTGTGTGTATCCTAACATGACGTGTTAACTGACTCGGTTTCTGGAACGTCTTTCCACAGTGTGGACAGGAATAGGTAAACCCACTTCTGTCAATGTTTCTGTTATAAGACCTGGTATTTGATACCCTGTCATTTTAAAGCAATAACAAAAAAAGGAATTTATACAGCATAATCTTAAACACTGTTTTGAAGAGATTATTTTACCCTATCATTTTTTAACATACAGTGTAAATTTGATGACAATATACAGTATCTGCTGCAACAGTTAAAAACCAAGCCCTTTAATGATCCAAAAAGAACAGGAACAGAACTTTTCTAAGTAACTGTGAACACCAAGATTTTGTTATTTCTGTAATAAAATCAATATATCTTAGAGATTTTGCTGTGAATTCTGCTAAACAGAACACAGTGACTTTATAACTATTATTTTCATGAGAACTCAACTCTGTGAAACTCCATTTCTTTTGCCTGAATATCGCAAGACTTTCATAGAATCATACAACGGTTTAGGTTCGAATGAACCTCAAAGATAATCTAGTTTCGACCTCCCTGCCACAAGCAGGGAAACCTCCCACTAGACCAGGCTGCTCAAAGCCTCATCCAATCTGGTTTTAGCATACGAAGACAATGTGTTCTTGTTCGTTCATGGCAAGAATTCAACAACCCAAATACAAGAGGTGATGGCCTCAAGCTAGGAGATGCTTAGACTGGATATTAGGAAAAATACCTTCACCAGAAGTGTGATCAGGCATTGGAACAAACTTCCCAGGGAAGTGGAGGAATCACTGTCCCTGGAAGTGTTCAAAGACCATGCAGATGAGGCCCTCAGTGACACGGTTAAGTGGTAGACTTGCCAGTCCTGAGTAATGGTTGGACTTAAGAGGTCTTTTCCAACCTAGCTGATTCTGTGATTCTATGATTCACAACTGCCCACCAAATGTAAATCAACCTCCACACAGAAACAGATTATATAAATTCCAAAAACTAATTCTCTACAGATCAAACTAATTAGTTTCAATGTCTGCTGAAAAACATCAACAGCTATGGGTAAAAAAAAAAAACAACTGATTTGATGCTTGAAAAAAAGATTAAAAAAAAAAAAAAAGCTGCAGATCATCACAACTCAGCTAAACAAGCAGAAACCAGAAGGCAGTGGGCAAACCAATATGGTATCTAGAGCACTCCGCATTTTCCACAGTGCCCGAGTATCTACACCTATACAGTAATCCAGCTTGTCAGTACTGCTTAAAACTAACTGAAATTACACAAATTTAATACTTTGTGTTTTTCTGAACAACTGAAAGAATTAGCTGATGTTGAGGACACGTGCAAACTACACCATCACCTCAAAACGCAAGCTGGTGTAACAGCATAAAAAACAGCAGGGAAGCAATAGTCTGCCGATAACAGGAAATCATTAAACTTCTGCTCAAATGCAGCATATTTCTACACAAAGAGAACATAGATATTCAGTATGCTTAAAGGAAAGCAGATTTCCCCTTCAAATTACTTCAAACAAATAACACATGAATTTTTAAACTTCTTTATACTCTAGCAGAGCGAGCACAGAGTGTAAGTAATGTATTTTACTTTTACATATTAATTGTAACTACTAAAATTTACAGAAGCATGAAGAGTTAAGTCGACTGAAGACTGAAGAAAAGGAGATAACAGAACAGCACAGATGTTACAACCTATTCTTGTCACCTTAGGACAGATCTAGATCAGCCTGATTGTCAGAACACACTCTTTGATGAGCAACGACTTATGTTTCAACTACAGCTGAGGCACTTCATTAAAGGAAATAATATCCAGTTTAGGCCATTGTAGGAACAGCCCTTGATGATTAGATCACCTTCTCAAGTATTTCTTCATTTAGAGTTATAATGACCATTTTCTTTCTACCAAAAGGTAGATATTAAATTATGACTTCATAATAGCTTTCCATTCAAATGGTTCAGAGACAGAAAAAATATTTTTTTTAGGAAGGGAAAGTGCAACCACTCTGTGAAAAACACACTAAGGGAACAACATTCTTCATAATTTGAAATACCAAAAAGTTTCTGAAGCTTATTGTACACCGAAAAGCAGGAATCAAATTGATGCATGTCTTTGAACTTTAAATATACTATATATAGTCAAACAAGTTAGAGCAAACATTAACTTTTCATAATTCACCAATCCATGTTTTCACATTCAGGAATAACAGAAGATTGTGTGAGAAAAAAAAAAAATCAGAATTTCTGTATTTTTCTTCTTAAAATAATTTCTGCTGAAACACAGAAGGTCTGAGCTACATTAGCTTTGTGATAAAGCTGAGCAGGAACACTTGCACAATTCATTAACTTGGGTCACATTCATGGGTTGTGCTGGCAAATGGACAGCAAAACACCATTATGGACAATAGCTTATTGAATAAAAATGCAACATGTTTCTTCTACTTCTGAACTGTTGAATAACATGAATCTCATATAAGGAAGCACTGGATCCAGAAATAATCCACGTATAGAAAAATAAAGATAAACAAATGATCATGGAGCACATATATCACATTTATGTCAGAATGTCGCATGCAAGCAAGGCCAAGTTGGATGGGGCTTTGAGCAAGCTGGTCTAGTGGAAGGTCTTCCTGCCCATGGCAGAGGGTTGGAACCAGATGAGCTTTAAGGTCCCTACCAAACCAAACCACACTATGATTCTATGCTAATGCTCTCTCAAAACCACAGCCATCATATTATATCAGTCAGTCCTCCATTCTTTATCTATTCATTCTAACTTACAGATGTCCACAACACGAATATTTTTTGTGTGTAAAATTATACATTCACATAACTCAATGCAAACATAACTTGGTGCTTCAAACCCTCAGTTTTTGGTTTGTAAATGGAAATCTACACCAATGTATTTTTAAACCTTCTGGAACACAACTATTAAGATCTTACAACCTGTATCATCTGCTAATAAAAGTAATTAGGAACAGCCAACATTTTTCAATTTTTAAATGCATATTTTTCTCATCTGTTTTTACAGAAACAGAGTAAAGATTAATAGAGAGATCACCTGTCAAAACTTTAGCCTTTCTTAATGTATAAAACTCAGCCAATAGCAATGGAAGGTTTTTTTTCTTCAACTTAAAATAAATTTCACCTTCCTAAAAGAAAACTAGAGAGCTGAAAGGACACAACAAATATTCACAAAAAAAAAGAACAGCATTATTATTTATTACTATTATTTATTAGGCCTCTTTTTTTCCCCCTCCAATTTGTGCTTTTCCAGGTTCACAAGAAACTCACAGCACATTGTGATGAGTACCACTTGCAAAAGATGAGTAAACTGCATGGAATGACTTATTTCTCTGCAGAAGATAAGCAAGGACTTTTGCAATTACAGTAAGTGTTATGCAAAATTAATATACATTTGCTTCAATGTACTGCCAAGAGCCTTTAAAATCACAAATAAACACACTTAGATATCACATTGGATCAGAAAAACCTTAACCTGTGTTTACAGACTGGTAGCAGAGGGAATTATGATTAGTATGGTTGCCTAAATACAAAAACAGAAGGGAAGAAAAACAAAAAAAAAGGCCTCTAAAAATAGCACCTACGTTTAGCAAGGTTTTGAAAATCAAATGCCATTTCATAACAGCACCCCAAAGAAGTGATCTGCATAGATCATGGCACTTGGCTGACTAGAAATGCCACTCCAGCCTTTCCCAGCTATCACCATAAAAAAAAAAAACAAGCAGAAAACATCTCATTTTGGTACAGTCCCATAATTGTCACCTGATTTTATAGTGAGTTTTCATATGCTCCTTTAACTGTGAGGAGGTTTCAAATTCCTTTTTGCAAGACTTGCAGCTGTGGATCCTACTGCCTGCCAATTCTTGACGATGTTCTTCCATGTGTATGGAAAGCTGACTCTGTAAAGTAAATTCATCTCCACACTCTGAACAGATAAGGTTCTGAAAGATAAGAGAGAGATATTTCTTGAAAAATTCTCAAATACCAGTATGCATGCACAAGGTTTGCTCAAGTAAATGAATGCATCCTTCTAGGGACAGTGGCAGCTGGAAGCAAGCAGCAACAGAAGTATACAAGGAAAAAAAAACTTTCAAGCCCCATAATACATATCATGAACAATAATCATTAACAAGCTTATGGTAGTATTTCATATTTCAAGAAACTCCACAAAAACTGAATTCTGAAGAAGTTCAGAAACAAGTAGTTCACTACCATAATCACTAATCCCTATTTCCTTGGAAGGCTAGTTCAAGATACAGCAAATTATTTCAATGCCATTACACTATGGCTGACAAACATTTGTAAAAAATGCTACTTTCTAACCAAAACCAGCATGAGTGTAGATTCCAGAATTTTACGCTTTCCTGGTTAAATTACAAAGATTGTCACTTTTTAACAGTAATTCCACCACAGTTACTACTGAGTTTTCTTGAACAACTTTCACAGAAAAGATGACAGAAATAAATAGGGACACAATGTTTTTGACAGGTATGTCTTCAACCCATTAATTTTACAGCAGTGTTAAACATATCACTTTACAATTACATTAGTATGCCATGTCATTTAGAATAGAAGCTATACTTAAAATGTTTGATGCAAAAGCATTCCCATTCCTCTGAAATTCAGAGGAAGAATCAAAATCAAACATTCTTTCAATGAAAACAAACCTCTGAAATTATTTTACTTCATTTTGCTTTTCAAAACCACTGGTTTTATTTCTCAGTATATCTTTATTTTACAAAACCTAAACAGAAAGTTAAGATTAAATGTCTAAAAATATTCACCATCTCTTTGGCAATGCATTTGTTACATGTTCCTTACTGGTGTAAGTTACTTCAGACACTTTTCCTGTCTATTCGTTTTCCAGTAATTGTGATTATCACAGCAAATTTTTTATCCTTTTCCCATTTTTTTCCTCCTTGATGAGAGGAAAAAAAAACTGCCAAAGCATTCATTTAAATAAAGATATTGACAAGAATATTTTTATCAAGAGGAACAAAGATATGTGGTACTATTGTTAAAAAGCTTTGACAATGAATCTGTTCCATATGTCTGAAAGAAACAAAAACTGCAATATTGCCAAGCAAAACATCGGAGATGCTCCATTGAAATGAAACACTACCCCAAAAACTGCTTGCTTAATCTAACCTAGAGATCATTATTACTGGACTCGTTACAGTGTGGGACTATAAATATTACTTTCTTTTTCAAGGATCTACATTTAAATCTGAATAAGAATACTCCTTATTGAAAAATATTATTCTCGTACAACAAATCTGGCTTATGACAATCCTTTTATGCAAGTGGTGAAAAAGTATCAGTGCATACTATGCAAAGCTCATGGATAACAAAACTGAGAGTTTGTTAATTGCTTCTCAGCATTTTTCAGACATACATATCTATGACATTAAGTTGCTATTACATTCTATTAAGCAACTTCCACAAAGAAAGAATAGCCCAAGAAGTATTTCAGACAACGGAAGTCCATGTATTTTTGTTACTGTGGAATTTACTGTGGGAAAGCAGTATCATAATAAAAACAGAAAAACTGTACCAAAACACAGCAATATATCAAGCACAATAGCTGCTCTCTGGAATAGGCAGTATCAGATTTAGTTTTGGCCTCAAGCAAGCGAACAAAACATCCGCTGCCACACACAGAACAAGTAACTGCACACTGTTAACCTCACTATGGTTAAACCCATGTTCCAACATTAAACAAAATGGGTTGATATACTGTTACATAATACTTAACATTTCCAAACTCAGAAATACTAATTCTGCCTGTATTAACTACTTTTATCTTATTAAATGCAGTATCTAAAAGAACACTTTGGAACTCACTATCTTCACCTGTTCAGTATCAATGACACCTACCATCTGTAAAAGACTTTAATTTGCACTTTAAGACCACTGCTCCTGTATTATAAGACAGCGGAAATCACAGCGAACATTCTTAAAAAAGCAAACAATAACAAACAAAAAAGTGTGAATTG
>JAOEHX010010694.1:12635-24826 GCA_025448015.1 Bolborhynchus lineola | reverse complement strand
AGTAATGGAATTTTCACTTCATATCAACCAAATACCAGTTTTAACTTTTTCAAAATGTTCAGGTTTTCCCAAAGCCCAAAAAACCCTCATGCTCATGGGGAAGACATATTAGCAGTTTCAATGCAATCAATTAAAATTTTTTTCAATTTTATTTAGCATTCCTGTCTCACTAGGCCAAAAAGCAGCAGTGGATGCAACTGTCTGCTTCCACAGAAGAAACGGACAAAATCAAGAATCATCTACAAGGCTGAGCATATTCAAACAAGGTATGGGTTTTATGACTTCTTAAAGTGAGGAGTTTCAAATGTGGTATTTTTTTGTTACAGCAGTTTATCACAAATTACCAAAGAAAATGAGGAGAAAAGTTAAGTCTCTTGCAAACTTGATTTCAATAGCCCAGAAAATTCCTTCTAGAATCTCTCACAGGAGCAATCAATCACAAAAACCTGCATTTCAACAGACAGGCATACTTTTCCAAATCTAATTGCAGAGCTCTAAAGAAGCCAATCCCCCTAGTTTATTGTTATTGCCCTTCTGCAATCATCTGTACATAAAGCCAGCTGATGCAGCACAGTAGAAGTCTAAACTCATCCAACCATCAGCTTTGCGCAGCAGTCTCCTCAACTGCTACGTATGTTCTCCAAGTGAGTATGTCTTTATTTTCAGATTTTTAATCCTTCCAAAAGTAAGAACAGTGAACAGGAGGAAGAATATACTCCACTGATAACTAGCTACTTATCCTGCACATTATAAAAAAAAAATTCCTGAAAGACAGCAACTGCTGTTGTCAAGACACTCTCCTTCAAGTTCAAATTCCAGTCCTTCCTTGTGCCTATGCATGGGGAAAGTCATCCCTGAAATTCACTGTGAATTGCTACATTCACCTCTGGTTTATCACAGAATTACAGAGCATTATAAGAACAGATTCATTAGCAATTGAAAGTGTTCATATTTTTACAAATTTCATTTTAAAGCTGCAGACTCAATTTTATACTGGAATGTATCATACAAGCTATCTTTGACATCTGCACTAAGTATCAAAATCACACCTGCTGAGGTGGATGAAAAAAATCACTTGGTCATAGAAATGTATACTAAAAAATCACTCTTAGGCATCCTTCTTGATGCTCAGTTTCCTTATTATCATGTTTTCAGCAACTCATGAATCAGGTTTCTTCAATAAACACCCACTGAGCTATGTATCATTAGAAATAAATCAAAATGCAACAAAACTGTACTCAAGTCCTCCTCTCACCTTACCTCAGTTGTACACATGATAGAAGGTAAACTAGAAGCAAGACTAAAGGAGGAATATATTTTCTACAGATGGTATTTCCTACCTGGTTTAGGGAAAAATGCAAGCAGGCCTATGCCAAACCTACTGCTCAAAACTGCTGCAAGCTGTCTGCAGTTGGTATGGAGAAACATAAAATTGCTGTGATTAAAGTCTGGCAATGAAAGTGCATACTTGACTCAGCTCCAGTTCACCAACACAAAGTGCAATTTTAAGAAAGCCTTCACAGGAGGAAGAGGTAATTACCTGATTGCAAACTTGGGTATTTTTGGCTGTACAATCAACTCTGGCAACTACGGTAATCCAGTAATGACTATAAAGTTCGCAAAATACTAGTACGCATTAACAGCTACGAATTTAACTAATGTCTTGTAAAAACTGAAAATAAATCGTGAGAGGGAAAGGAACAAGAAGTCTTCTCAAGTAAAACAACCACACAAAAAAAAGGGGAGGGGGGAGTTCTAGGTAAGGGAACCAGCTTCATGATGCAAGAAATAGATGGTGAGAGTGCCTCACCATGAAATCTGCCATTAAAAATAATTACCCAGACTACTGCATACAGTACATCATGTCAACAGAAATTGCTTTAAGTATCTGTAATTAACGAGCTAATGCTCATGTGTGATACATCCATCACATGTGTACGGAATCTCTTTCTTAGTAAAAACTGGATGGGAACACTTGCTTACATTCAGTATATTAATTTCTGCTACTATTATTAAAACAGATTTCCCAATAAGTTTTTATCTTTTCTAAACAAGACCATTTATTCAATCCTTCAATCTAAATCATAATGGTTGTACTTTATCCTTTAACTATATGACATGTCCTTTCAAAATTTAAATTACGAGGTTTAATGAATTACCTCTTCTTTCTCATGCAGCATTATATGAGCTTTCAGACTGGCTACTCTGGAGAATTTCTTGTTGCATACAGGACACGTAGGATCTTCACCATTGTGAGTACATTTATGAAGTGTCAAGTTGAATTCAACATTAAATGACATTGGACATTGGTCACATCGGTGAGGCTGTTAAAACCACAAAAATAAAGAAAAAAAATAATATTCCCATAAGTTACATATACCCTAGATGACACATAAAATCACAGAAATCAGAATGTTTAAAAGAAGAGCAAAACCAAGTATCCACATAGGATTATGATCCCTAATAATACCAGAATTAGCTTCTCTTCTTTGCATCTGTACTAGAAATGCAAACACAGCATTTCAAGAGCATATAGGGAAAGAAGGCAGCAGTATTAAAGAAAGCAGAGACTCAAAACTGAGACTGAGGAGATTACAGTTAGCAGGAGAGAAGAATGAGCAAGAAACAAATAAATTTTCCTATTTTAACTGAGATCATGAACTCTTTTAAAGCAAAATTAATAATCAAACCAACAAAGAGTTTAGTTTATGCTAGGATCAACTGCTCTTCAATTGCTATCTGCACAGTTTTCATCCTTTAAGAGCACCTAAGACAAGTGTGAAATAGCACGGTTTTAACAATATCAACTTCCATTGCTCATGTATCAACTTTACAACATTGAAACTTGAGAAAGTAGTTCTTTGTATACATAATCTAAGTCAAACACCTAAGAAAAATTAATCTGCATCTACAGCTACCTCAAACAGCAATACAATCGTTTCTCCTTCACATGTAGTTATAACTTTGTGAAACAGAAGGCAAAGAACAAAAATGAAACGCTTCTGTTTACAGATGAAACGTGTGGCAAAAAGCTTTATTTATAAGGCCAGTCTAGTCTTGCCCAAATTTGATTTTTAAGCAACTAAATTGATGACATTAATCTACTAATTCACACATCCTAGATTAGGTTGCTTGTCATAATTGAGAACATCTGTAAGAGACTGACAGGGTCCAGCTAACCCACATAAGCATTATTTTCTTTCTATTGCTAATGTGTAGAATCAGTTTGAAAATTCAATAAAAGAAACTCATAAATCTTCCCATCTACCTGAATATTTTATAAATCAAAGAGAACTGCTATAATTAAAAATTACCGAACTGGAAACAACAGTATAACTAAATGGTATCAAAGTAAGGTCCCGTCTCAAAGGAAACATGAAAAAGAAACTTCATAAAATGTAAAACTCTGAGGTCCCCAAGTAATAATTATTAGTGATTGTGATTAAAAACAACTGAAAATAATGCCTTGTGTTAGCTTTACTTCTCAGTATACGAGAGTATCAATATACACTATTTTCTAAGTTATTATCTACTAAAATCCATACCTTGTCATTTTGCTCATGATCCCTCATATGGCGCTGGAACTGGGTCTCTTTTGGAAAAGACAACAAACAAATCTCACACTTACGGAAGTTAGATACTTGGTAGGGAAAATTATTGTTCTCTGTATTCGGTGTCAGAACATCATCTATAAAAGAAGCATCAAAGCATTTGGATGAAGTCACATTTCACTTACTTATAATTTATTGCAAAAAATGGAATTCTTTAAAGCAGAAACTATTCAAACTCTCGTAAAATTCTAATACAAGATTCCAACTTCTCAGGATCTTGAAAATCTCAGACATACACATTACTACTTCCATTGACACAGAATCAACAGAATATATCCATCTCTCTAACTGCCAGTCACGAAGAAGATTATCACCTTTTCCTAGGATTTTGGAAGTAATTCTTCTTGTACTTCATAAACACCCATGAACTGTTTATGCAACAAACAAAATGCTGCCAAATACACCAGGTATGAGTAAGATACTGTCAGGGGTTTTCTGCCCTCTCCTGCACCTTTCTCTCTTTCTCTTCAACAAAAATATCGGCATTTTTTCTTTCTTCTACTTCCGGCAATGTAAAAACTTGTAAGTTACCTTTGCACTTGCAAAACCTGCATCAATGTTTCAAACAACTGAGATGCAATAAACTGCAAGTCAAAACTTAATAAACACGAATTCAGTGGAGAAAAAGTTATTATTTTAATACACCCAGTCTAAGCCCATACAATTTTCTTGCTTTGAACTCCTAGAACTCCTACAGTATCACACAACTTCCGATATACAAGTTGCAAGCTTCTATATCCTCTTGCTCAAATGGCTGAGCCCAGTCCTATAAACATTTGTGGTATAAGAAAAACATTAATAAAAATAAGTTAAAAAGATTTTGCACTTGGAGAAGATACTGTATTACTAGGAAATTAATGTTTGTTCATTTCAGACAAACTTTAAGAAAAGCAGTTGGCAGGAGGGGTTAAAATAGGTAAGATCATTCACAGCAGTATCAACAGAATGAAAATAAAATATTATTGACTTGCGCTCCACATTAAAGACACTAAAGAGAAAACAAGCACAGCATTCAAACACTGCCACAACTCAGCAAGTGAATCAACCGAATGCAACAGGATTCAAAAAAAGCGAACACTGATTTTAGTATCTAGAAACCTGGTTTCTAGATAGGCCTAATGTTTCCCTTTAAGACAGTCAGTACTCCAAAATAGCTAACATGGTGCCTATACTCTCACAAAAATATAAATATTAGATACACAGATTAAGCAATCTATTCTCAGACATACGCTGGCCAGATGAAAACATGAGTTTACTGTCATTTACTGTCAATGAACTAACAGAATGCCATTCAAGTCAACAACAGAAAATTAGAAGTTAAAGTTTTTAGTCAGAGAATACATTAAATGATTTATTGATAAAATATTAACAAAAACACTTGAAAAAGTGGCACACTCATTAAAGAAAAGCTACTTACTGACATCCATAAACAAACATATGCACAGAAAACACAAAATGACTATCAGAGTAACTGATACAAATCCCTGAAATGTAAGTAATTCTTTCAGGTCTGCACATTAAAGCAAATGATAAACCTTACTGAATGGCTGCAAAGTTTAAAACAGTGCCATTTATTAATATTAACTACATGGAAACAGTGCAAAAGCTGCTGTCCCCCTTTTTTAACATTATTTTTGTTTGTGTTGAAACCAGCCATGCGTGGCAAGTTGCAACATAAATCAACCCTATTCTATCACAGCTTGAGAGAGATGGTCCAGTATCAATACAATCAAACTAAACAGGGAGCACCTAGCTCATTATGCACGATCAAACATACATTTTGTTTGTATTCTCAGTTTGTCCAAAGTGTCTAAAAATACCTGAATCAGATTTGCAAAGCACTTATCAACAATAACAAACTTTCAGTTTAAGGTGGACTTATTTAAATACTATTAATGTTACAACCTTCAATTTCTTTTCAAATAAACTGTCCCTCACAGAGCAGCAGCAATCGAGCTTTAGGTCAACTCAGCTACACATTTCTGTGATAGAACCTTCATGAAAAGTCAACCTCAGGCCTTCAGTCAGCAAGCAGGTGCTCTCTGCTATAAGCCACTGATGACAATTCAATGTGGACAGAGGAAGACAGAATTAGAGCACTCCCAAACCATTCCTTCCTTATGTAAGCAGCATTATGCCTCACAGCAGCCTGCAGACCTCTGCAAGGCGCAGACGGACTCATCCAGCTGTAAATGCAGGACAGCCTTATTAGATCTCTAATAGCCTACTCGCATCCAGAGAGGACACTGCAAATACAACAGTCAAGCTTGGAGAATTCATGGATGCAAACTTGTCACTGAAGTTAAATAGGCAGCTGTCAAGTCTAGGGATGAAAGGGTCTGACCCTATCAAAACCTATTTACTAACTTATGAGCGGAAAGAAAGCGGTAGGACACAAGAACAAAACAAGGATAGCAATATTGATGTTTCCTCATACTACACTTGAAGTCACAGAATACAAATGATAACAAATCATTAAAACATTTTTTTAGCTCAGCAATCATAAAAGCATCATCTTAGCTTAAACTTAGGACATCACACTTAAAACCAGCTAACAGTCATTCCTTATGACTTCTAATGGGAAGGGCAGGGGGCTCAACTCTCAGTCCATGTATTGGCCAAAAAAAACCCCAAAGAAACCCCGAAAAAAAACCCCAGAAAACAATCAAGATTTTTCATGCAACACAAGGAAGTTTTATTACATCTTGGTCAATACCAGATCTGGAATTTACAGCAGTACCAGTCCAGACATTTAGCTTCAAGGAACACACTGCTGAAATGGACATCCAGGTGCCAATTGCTCAGCATTTGCAAACACAAAGCAGCTGCACTCTTTTCAGGACCACAGAAGAGTCCAGAAACTGCACAGCCACCCTGATGCACTGAGGGCAGCAGAGAAGCTTGACAGGACACAGAATTAATGGCTAATTAGATGCTAAGCACATGTACTGCGTCAAGCTGTTAAGCTTGAGACTAAAACAATACTGATGATACGTCAGCGGTTTAGCTGCTGCTGAACAGTGCTTGTACAGTGTGATGGCTGCCTCTGTTTCTCACTCTGCCACCACAGTCAGTTGGCTGAGAGTGGGAGAGAGGTTGGAGGGACAGTCGACAAGTTAACCACAGGGATAATCCATGCCATGCAACATCATGCTGCGTGATAGAAACTCGGGGGTTAGTCTCTTCTCAGAGACTGACTGAGCATCATTCTGCTTGAGGTGATGAACGTTGCCTTTGCACCACTTGGCTGGGGCTGTGTCGGTTGTTTTTTGTTTGGCTGGGGTTTTTACCAACTCTCCCACCCTATTGCAGGAGGAAGTGAGCAAGTAGCTGTAGAATACTTAATTGCTGGCCAGAGTCAACCTACTACCAATTGATACACCATCCACATCATCCTGAACTATTACAAATAACTGAAAACTGGCATTTCCTTAACCAACTCTAGATACAGCTTCATCTGACAGGTAAATACTACTACATTTATTGGTAAATATTCTGAAACAGGAGTTACACTTTGTGGACAGCTGTGTATGAATACACCAAGCTAGTGTTTTCCAGCTGTTTCTGCATAATTTGAATGTCTCATGCTTGAGACCTTGACCCTTACCTACACCCAGCCACTACACTATTAACAGAAACTTCAGAATTACCGAATCAAATTGCTAGATGATCACAGAATGGTTTGGGTTAGAAGGGACCTTAAAGATCACGTAGTTCCAACTCCCCTGTCATGTCTCCAGGAAAACTTTATGGCAGCCTTCCAATACCTAAAGAGGGCCTACCAGAAAGCTGGAGAGGAACTTTTCTACATTTTTTCCAAGTGATAGGACAAGGGGAAATGGCATTAAACTGATAGAGGGTAGGTTTAGATTAGATCTTAGGAAAAAAATTATTCACTATGAGGGTGGTGAAGCACTGGAACAGGCTGTCCAGAGAAGTTGCGGCTGCCCCAATATTGGAAGCATTCAAGGCCTGGTTGGATGGGACTTTTGAGTAACTTGGTCTAGTGGAAGGTGTCCCTCCCTCTCCCCAGGAGTGAACACAACCCAACTACAGCAGAAAAACTCAAAAGACAAAAGCAACCTCAAATAGAAATTTAGTTATACTTGAAAACACTCAATGCATAGAAATGAAGTACGAAGGTATGAGCACAACTGCAACAGGGAATAAAACAATGATGACCTACCACTGCTTCCTGCAACTGGCAGAAAGTGATGGTGAAGGTACAGAACAAGGGCTTACATTATCACATTTAAACTCAAGTTACTTAACTGCAGAGATTACCGGGGAAAAGGTGTAGACATATTTCAAGTAGAGTGAGGAAATAATGTGAAATTAAAATACACTGGTGTAATCTAAATCTATCTTCTCACTAAGACCCACCATACCCCTCATATATGAACTTTGATTTTTTTTTACTGCAGAACAGTGACATGACCAAACAGAACTGTTAAAGCCTAAAGATTATCTTTTCTAAGGCAGAAGTTTAAGTAGTTGTTCCTCTGGTGTGTCTTAAAAAGGAATTACCCAAACCTATCGTACTTAAAAGATTCAGCCTACATCACAGAATCAGTACCACAACCTCTTCATTCTTACCTGCACAACATCACTCATGTATTCAGACCAGTCAGAGGTCACCACCTAAAATCCTAGTGCACAACTACTAAAATAATCTAACCAAATAAATTCAGGGAAGACTTATCTGGGGAATTCAAGTTGCATTTTTCCTCAATAACACAAAACTGGAATGAAAAGTCTCAGAACTGACTTCCCGTAATTCAATATGCCCACACCCTAAGTGATGCTAGAGGGCTGACAGCACACAAAATACAGTCAGCTCTGCAGAGGCAAACTTAAAGCTTTATCACCCTCTCTGTGTTTCTTCTCTTTGTGAATTTAATATTTACCACTCTTCATATGTAAACTATGTTAAAATACACACCCTTTGAAGGCACAAAACATTCAGTTTAAACTCCACTCATATTTTGCTTTGCTTCTCGAAGAATTCCTTGTATGCTATTTGAAAGTGTCAGATGGTTGTAAAAGTCAAAACTGCTTATTTCATACTGCTGCCATTCAGTGACATGCAGCACTGGTAGATATAGAAAGGACATTCTGTATGGGGAAGACAGCCAAGAGTGCAGGAAAAACCCTTCTTGCACATCTGAAATAACAACAGTAATAGAGAAGGACTGACTATCAACTCATGGTAACAACCACACATTCACTGGGATAAAATTAGCAGAAAAAAAATAGTGATGAAGTCTCAAGTTTTCACCTAAGCTTTCACAGCACCTACAGAAAATCCTTGTAGAGCAGGTAGCAACTGTAAGCATCCAAAATATTATCCTAGATCTACAAGAAGTAATGTATTCAAACATTTATTTCATTAGCTATCTAACTGAACCGTAAAAGCCTGGTATTCATTTTAATTCCAGCTTAATAGCAACTCCTCATTGCTAAATTCTAATTAAAGCAAAGCACTGAGTGAGATTTTCCAAAATAACATCCTCACAATATGAGGCCTACTATATTCTTAAAAACTTAAGTCAAAGCAAAACCATATTGCACCTTTCAAAACTCTTGTGTGTTTCAAGGCTTTTTCTTTTCAATTTTCAGGCATTCCTCCCAAGTTCCAAAAATAATTAAAATCAGCATCTTCCACTATGCTAATATCTTTAAAAAAAAAAGGATACAAAGAATATTTTATGCAAAGTCACTTCATAAAACTAAAAGCAAAGGTAACAGTTTGAGGGATGCTAAGATATCCAAGCTTAAATCAGAGAAATAATTATATTTAGAAACAGGCATGAGAAAACTTCTATCAATACAAATAAAACACAATAAAACTTCCCTTCGTGCTTTCTTTGTGCTACCTGAGCTGCACAATAGCAGTAGGACTCACTTTCTAGTGTCTAATAGAGACTCCTAAGGGAACAGATTACACAGAACTGCCTCTCAGGCAGTGGTTCTCAAATGAATGCTGGCAACGATGCAGAACAGGCCACAGAAAATTCATATGGCCTGAAACTCTTTGACAGTTAAAAACACAGCAGTCACACTGGAAACTGAAGGCCACACACATGAATAATTCTTTTTTAACTTCCTTCTCATGTTAGAGGCTATGTCACCAGAACCTAAATGCTATTAGTGTGTTAACACCTATTAAATGTTAAAAGCTACTTGACCCTTTCCTTCTTCAGAAACATCTGCATAGAGTAGCAGTTTTTCTCATGCCTTCTTGCTTCATAGACTCATGGACTCATCCTGAAATTTTCAGAAAGGCAAGAGCCAAGGAACACTGCATCTCTGCAAAAGGATTTGCTATACAATCACTGCTAAGCAGCCACAGGAAAAATCAAGGGGCAGCAAAACCCCAAATAACAGAAAATTAGCTCTTTCAAGCTTCTTGAGAATCATACCCTACACTCCATCTCCCTCAAAGAGAATCACAGAATGGTTAAGGTTGGACAGGACCTCTGGAATTCATCTTGTCCAATCCCTGCACTCAAGGATGGCCACCTAAAGCCAGTTTTGTAGGACTGCACATAAATGGTGTTTGAGTGTCTCTTTGGAAGGAGACTCCACATTTTGTGTAATCAACACCAGTGCTCAGTCACCCTCACAGTAAAAAGTGCTTCCTCATGCTCAGACATAACCTGTGCTTCAGTTTGTGCCTAACAGAGGTCAACAGTTCAATTATGTCAAAAAAGAGGTAACTGCAAGATGGTTGTGGGGAAACACTCCAATGCAATAAAAACTCTCTCTGAATAACAGCCACTGAGGCCAAGATATTGTTTTAACTATTGCTGCCTAGAGTTCATTTTTTTTTATTTACACATAGTTAATTTTCCTGTAACAAATATGCTCTAGTATTTGACATGTAGGGTGGTTAAAGCAGTATGAGGAGGCTGCACAACATATTATTTTTGTACCTTTATTTTATTCCAAACAAAGTTGCGTTACCATAAATATACAGACTGTACAACTACAGAGAGCAACACTTCTCTTAGTGTACCATGGATGTAGGAATTCTGAGCACCATGCTAGAAACAACAAAACCTAAAAATGTGCAATTTCCTGAACAAGAAATATGAAACATATTTTTGTAAAATGCACTTTTCTAAATGAAATTCCTCTTGCTTAAAAGTGAAACTTACGGAATTCACAACCAGTTTTCAAAGCCTGTCAGCCCGCATGTGAATGTGACGAACAGCCAAATATCCTGAGAGCACAAATCTCCCAGAAACAAGCTGTCCTGCTCCGCCAGAGCTTCTTCATTCATGACCTTCTTTTAGCCACACATAAGTGTGAAAAAATACTAGATGCTTGCCAACACTGACTTGTCTGTTTTCTCAAACTGCTGAAATCTCACCAACCATAAGACTCCAGAACCCACAATGTTTGCCTACACAGGGCAGAGTCCTTGCAGTTGCAGACTGTTGTAGTCTCTGAATACCTGTGGTAGCCCAGACCCCCTAATTCTAAATTGTTGTCTGCAGTCAAACTACCTCTATGAAACCATTTCATTAAAAAATTAACAGCTTATTCTTAAATAAACCAATACATAAAAAATACAATCTATGAACAAACTCAAAGTAAGTCCTGTCAGCCAAACCTCTTACCATAGGAAGGATCTAAGACCAAGGTTCAGCTACAAGCCAAAGGGACAGAGCTGCTAGGCAGTTTTTCTGGACAGCTTGCCTCAGTTTTGATCTTTTTCTCAACCACACATCAAGCTTTTACTGCAGGAGCTTACATGCATATGATACACAGGTACCCTTGCAAGAGCTTTTAAAGAATTCAGGAGACAATTTAGTTAAAATACATGTTAAAATACCCCACTCAGCTTCCAAAACTGGTGACAGTCAAAGCTCTTTGGGTCCTTCATATATTGTTTCACAGCTAAGATCAATGGCTTCAACAAAAAAATTAAACATAGTAAAAACCTGTGGTCCATCTGGCTTTCCTTACTGGAGAAAGTATTTTACCCAACTTCCCAATACTCATTTAACAGTACAGCACCTTTTTTTTCTTTTTTGCCTGCCAGCACATTTCAAGTCTACAAAAAGTATTCCACAGAAGGCTCACCTACACATTGCTCTTGAAGAGCCACAGCTCATCTGCAAGCATACAGAAAACCAGACACTCTGAATGTGCACTAAAAATATTCATTAGTTGACTTTTCGTGACTGAAATAACCATAGCATTTGAATGGCTTATGAACTCTCTCCCCATTCTATGTGGTAGGAAAAAAAATAACTGAAAAAAACTACTGCTACGTGCTTCCACTGAAGAGAAGTCACTGCTGAGCATTCCATCTACCTGAAGCACAATATATTACACGTTTGTGGGCTTTACTCAGATACTACTCACAGATCTCTGCTATCAGCAGCAATGAACCACACAAAAGAGCCACAAAGATACAAACTGCTGACAAAAAAAAAAAAAAAAAGCCTCAAAACAAGCCCATCAAACAAATCGTGCCCTCAAGAATTGCCATCGACACTGAAATGCAAGCAGAAATTTGAAATAGGAGTGCGATACAGGGTAACACGTTTGGGAAAGAAAACCAGTTCT
>JAOEHX010010694.1:0-12131 GCA_025448015.1 Bolborhynchus lineola | reverse complement strand
GTGCATGCGCGGCGGTGCGGGCGGGCGGTTGGGGGGTGCAGGGCTCCGCTGGGTCCCGTTGGGCTGTGGCGGTGTGTGGCCTGGGCTGGGGGGAGGGAGGGAGGAAGGAAGGAGGGATCCCTCCCCCGGCACAACCGCGGGGGGCGGCCCCCAGCAGAGCTGGGGTGGTTTCCCTGTGGGCGGTGGTTCGCTGCCTGTTTCTCTGCACCCTCAAGTCTGGTGTTAGCTTGGGAGGTGCGTAACGTGTGCACGGCAGACCCGGGTCTCGGTCTGTGCCCGGAGGTGTACTGCCCTCCAGAACGCATCCCCCCAGGGCCTGGTGGGGTTTTCTGCTTAAACACCCTTCGGTTTGCTGCTTGCCCTGCGCTGTGCTGCCTAAACCGAGTGCTGCGTGAGGAGATCCTGGGGGAGGAAGGATCTTAAAATCTCACTGGATTATTTAATAGCAGTTTGGGGGTATCATAAATCGTAATACTTACTGCTGTCACCTGTAATGTATGCAGTGGTGGTGTGCCCTCCGGAAAGTTACCAGTGAGGATGGGGGTTTTATCCATAGCTTTTTCCAGTTCTTCGTGGCTTTTTTTGCCTCCAAAGACACTGCTGTGTGTCACTTTTAAGTTAATAGGGCTTCAGCCTCTAAATGAGAGTTTTGTTACACCTCTTTTTTGCCAAATAAAACATTTAATATGAAATTCTGGCTTTTGATGGGTGATGATTTATTTCATTGTCTCAATAGTCTGACCTAGTTAAGATTCTAAAGCTTTCTTGAGTTACGTATTCTTTCTGTACCTTGTATTTTTTAAATACCTTTTTTAAAAGGCTGTATTTCTGTGCAGCGGGAACTGCTATGAGGGTACTGCCTACAATGATAAGTTACTTTTCGTTTTTTGGTTGCTCAGTTTTTCACCAAAGATTGATTCAAAACTCACTTCCCACTGAACCAGATTGCTGGTGCTCGTGTTCTCACTGCTTTCCAAGATACTCCCTTCTTTCCTCCCCCCCATCCCATATGGCCAGCAGCTGGCCAGTTTCTTTATTTCAGACGATAATGCTTCAGTAGCCTGTATTAAAACACTTTTAATATGATGTGGCTGTAGTTAAGCCAGCTGGATGACCCTGTCCTTATTTACTACATGTAATACTTTAATGTCCCTTTCTGTAGTCTCTGCAAATAGTATTAATCAGGTACTTCTGATCAGTGATTGAAAAATAGGGCAGGCTGGGTACTGATACCTGTAAACAGTAATAGCAAAGCACTACTTAATAGTTTTCTCATCATTGAATGTTAATTATTACTTTGTTAATTCATTTATCCTGTTACAAATGTGTGGAGCTATTTTTGTCCTCAGTTGTAAATTAAATACCTTTCCAATACCTAATTAAATTACATCTAAAAACTTGCTTTTAGCTACCAAATTTAATCATATTAAAGAATGAAATCAGTTTTTTGGAATGCAAGGTTTCATTTCTTCCTGAAGGCTGAGGTTGGGTAAGCAACATTTAGATAATTTCTTGTTTTATTTGCCTAGTAGAGAGTGTACCGCATTTAATTTTCTCTGCAGAAGTGCAGTGCTGGAGCATAAACACGGAAAGAACTGAAGTTGCTGTGACCTTTGCTCGGGGCTCTTGAGGGCTGACTACTCGCTCCAGCCGAGCTACTGGCGGGGAGAAGGCAAAGAACAGCAGTGGCCTCTGGTGGTTATGGACTAGTTCTGTGCTGAAAATTAACTTTCAGCAGTGAACTACAACCAAGTTCATGAGAGGGGGTGACAGCTGTTCATGCGATTTCAGTTAGACCCTAAGGAAAGGACTTGAAAACAAAGAACCCCAACCAAATCGCTGTCCAGGGGAACTTTGCACAAGCTCTTCATTTCAACTACTTGTCCCGATTTTTGTTCTAACTTTGTGATCAGGATTATCTGTATTTTTTGCTGAGGTGTTTGTTCTACTTTAGGGTTAAGAGCCTTGAAGCTTGTGGTTTGTTCAGTTTCAAAAGAACTCATGTAGACTTTACAGCAATGTAAGTAGGATTGTATGTGCAGGCAACTTTATTTTAGGTTTTCAAGATTATTGTTTCCTCCATGTCTTTCAGTGTTCAGCAGCAGTACACACAATCATGGTTAATTTTGTACTGCAAAAGTCTATGCATCATCTGTTCCAAATTTAATTTGTTGTTGCCTGTCAGTGTTCAAATATTTCTGCATTGCTCTCATTCTGTACAACTCTAGCTCTGCATAAAAGTAGAAGAGATACTAGGTTTTACTTCTAATTCTCAAGGAGCCTTTAGTCGTGGGAGACAAATAACAGTTTATGAAGATTATAGGGAATAGATGTTGAAGAGCATATGAAAGTAACTTTTATTAATAAGGAAATCCAGTGGTAAATCATATGCTCAGAACACTGGCTTTAATTTTACAGGCATTTTCAGTCTGTTGAAACTGTTTTATCTCTCTGTAATTTTCCTTCTTTGCCTATGCGATTGACTTAATATTTTCCACCTGGGCTTTGCAACTCCTGGAGGAAAGGTGGCACACACATAGCTAAAACTGTTGTTCTGCTTGTTTGTGAATTTATTGTATACATTTGCAGTGATTCCAGTATTTCAAAATATTTAAAATATGTTGTGTTTTGTACATAATAAAATAACCTTTTCCAGTCTAAAGTCTCTGGCATTACTGTAGAGGTGCTATGCAGGAAAATTCTCAGTTTTGGGATGTGACCTAGCATTTTAACCCAGTGCCTTCTCAGGTGAGGGTCTAGCAGGCTGTTACTTATGCTCTGCTGCCCATGCAATGAAAACATGAGTCTGTTCCTGAGATGTAATCTGTAAGGTAATACAGAGAGTGCTAGATGGTTGGCCTTTAACTCTTTCTATTGTTAATTTTATGTGGTATTAGTAATTTCTAGGAAGAAAAGCAGCTATGGTCTCAGCCCGTAAAATACGCAACATTAAAAGTTATGCTTGGGTTTTATCTACAGGAGAATACTATAGCATCATAGAGAGTAAGGTTAGCACAAGGCCCCAGAACAAACTGAATTCTAGGTTTTACTACCAACTAATAGTACTAGATCTGCTGCTAAATTTTAAGGCAAACTAATGAAATGCAGTGAATCATTTCAGAAGAGCTGCTTACTAAGTAGGGTACTATTTACTGTTATAGTTGTCAGACTCTTAGCGTTATACTACTTTCAGTTACTTTTGGCTTTGCCACACTTGAACTGTTCAAACTAAAATTCCATGCCACCTGTCTAACTTCAGTTCGGGTTTGCTTGATTTGAGCAGACTGATTCTGTTTCAACCTGTTTTTTTTTTCCTTTTAAAGGAGCATATAAAATCATTTGCTCCATTCAGAGACTAATGATTGAAAATTTTGTTGCTAGCCTGAAATGTAAGTCACTATGAGTCCATTACTGTCTTTTCAATAATGGTTCAAATTTAGCCTTTTTATATATGTTTTAATTTTTCATTTTAACGAACGAGGTCACGTAACAGCTCTCTGTCCATGTTTTCCAAGCAGGGGCAGGGTAGGGCTTTCCCTGAGTTAAAGCTGTAGGTGTGTAATACTTCAGGTTAGGAAATCACTTCACAATTTGCTTAAAATTATGACATTTAACTAAGTACGTCTTTTGAATTCTCATGTTTTAGCTTTTGCATGTCTGAGTACTTGTGAACTAGAAAGAAACATGCTTCTAATTAATGTAATTTCGTGTTGTGGTTTGGCTTTAGGCAATGACATTTTAAGAAAAAAAATCACAATTTTCTTAGCATGATGGAAATACTGATATCCTGAAGTAGTTATGTGTTGAGCCAGAGGTGAGAGAGATAAAGGCCATCGCAATAGCCAAAATATACAGTGTAGCTGGGCATCTGTAGAAGGGTGTTTCAGTAGCTATACCAGCACATTTGCTTAGTGTAGGCCCAAACCAGTAAATACACTTAGGACTGATTTATGCCTGTTGCCAAACAGAAATAAGCTTTACCAGGAAGAGCATCTTCATGCTTATAGGACATAACGTGAACTAGAACCTGCAGTAATGTGGAAATGTCAATAAAAGCAGCAGTCGTGTCTCATATTACTGTAAAAGTAAAACCTAAAATAGACCTGGTGTATATTTAGCATGTAAGTAATTGTTAAAATCATGCACTGGAGGAACTGCAGTATACATTTTGCTTGAAGGATTTCACTAAAGGATTTCCAATGTTAACATATTAATTTCCAAGGAAATAGAAATATTTTCTGTTCTGCTGTGTTGTTTTTTTCATTTGTTAGGGCAAAGGTGCTTCCTACTCTTTCTTCATTTGCTTTTGTGTGGCTGAAGGACTTGGGTTTCCATCACGATTGACTAACTTGCTTCTTAAAGTGCTCTACCAGTGGAAAATAGTCTTTTGATGGAAAACTAATATTTTGTAAAAGTCTAATATCTAGACTTAGTAAAAAAAAAAAAGTTAATGAAGATTGAAAAGGTAAATGAATACACTGGTAGCCACTTGAATAATATCCATAAAATTCTCATTGGCAGCCATAAGGCTGCATGTACAGTTCAGTATTTAAAGAGAAGATTTACCATAGCTGAATTAGTATATTGTGATACTATAGTATATTGGGATAGTACAGCTGTGTTAAAGGTGAAATTTTAGCGTATCATGACACCAGGACCACTAAATCCAATAAGAGCAAAATGAGTCTTAACAGCTGCTTTTATTACATGCTGCTAAATTTAGATATCTCACGTCTGTGTGAATTTCACCTGTTGCCACCTTGGCACTAACTCAGACTGATCTTCTGACAGATAGAAGTTGCATTTGTTGTCAGTGTTGGAGTTCTAATTGGATTGCTATGGTTTCCTACAAAACCGTGTTATCTAGGTTGGCTCTTACACTGGAACTTAAAGGCTCACTCCACATTTAAAACTGACCACAGACATCACAATTTTCTAGTGCAGCTTTCCTAAATGTGCAGTTATTACTATCACATTAATCAGTCTGAGGCTCTGTGACTAGTGCTGTGTCTTTTCTATTGTGTTTTATTCTCTCATTTTCTTCTATTTATGTAATGTATACCCTGTGGTGCAGGTGCTCCACCAGCTGAACTTCATGTGTTGTCTATACTATCTGAAATTGCAGCCTCTAAGCTTTCTTTGCATGTTTTCTTTGTGTGTCCCTTCTTTGGGGTGCTTACATGATCCTTGTGGGTTTGTGATCATGCATTGTATAATGTTAATCTGTCTATATGTGGTTCAAATTTTGCTCTTTAGTCTCAAGTAATAATGTAGGAGTCTTCATAATCTACTCTTTTCACTGATGCCTTACTGTGTGCTTGGCACTTAATTTCCTGTTTGTATGCTACCTTGTCTTGATATCTTAGGATAGACTGATGTGTGTGCTTTGTGTTTTATGTTGCTTTTTTATTCCCTTCCTCTTCTGCTCTTCCCTCTCCTTTTTCTTTTTCCCTCTCTGCAAGTTTTGGCATCATAATTTCTTCTGCTGCAAGTGTGTGACCCAAAACAGAAGGTCTGTCCATCATGCTATTTTTCTTCATAGTACACCACGAGCAGTCTTATGTGATACTGTAATTTGCTTGTCTTTTATGCATTGTATTGCTTTTTGATGTTTTTTAATATTGAGGTGGGTTCTTGGGCGGGTTTTTTGCTGTGTTTTTGTTGTTTTCCTATGTTACATGCAAAATTGTATCTGAGACTACTCTGTTGAGGAGTTGCTGTCCATATTGCACTTTTCTGTATCTCTTCATAATGTTAACATGGAGCTTTTGTGTATTTTCAAACAATCTTCTGAAGCTGCATTTCTGTTTTTAATTTGTGAAGATTTTTATCTGACATTTGGAGAATTCAGCTATCATATATAATTCAGAAATGTACTGATCTGTTGCTTCCCCACATTCTTGACCACAGTTGTTTTTTGAATAAAACCCTTTCATTAATTCTTGAGAAAATATAAAATCCTTGAAGCATGAACTTCTCTGGTCTTGGCGTATTCAGATGCTGTTGGAATATGTAGTAGTCTTTACAAGTAATGACCAAGATATGCCATTTCAAATGCATTCCTACATCCATTTTGTTGTAAAGAATACACAGTTACTTCCAGTTACTATATATCCTCTTTGTGCCTACAGTGCGTTCGTGATTTCACGTATGCTCAAGACGAGACTTGTTTCTAACACATGCATGTTTCAAATATTGAAAGACTCAGGCCTTTGTTCTGCCCTCTGCATGTAAAGATCTTTCCTGCAGATCAGAAAGGTTTTCTGTTCATAGAAATTACACTTTACCTATTTTTTTTTTTCCCACTATGAAGACTATGTTTGGAAAATTGGTCTTTTCATGTGAAGGGTTTTTATAATAGAAAAAGAAAAAAGCATCCTTATACTTGGAATAATACTTGTATTTATTGTATTTGAATATATTGCATTTGCATGTCTTTGGACACACTACTGAAGCTTGATATCTGGATGCTGCATAGACCATAGAGGCTTGACAATTCAAGTGCACTGGAATTCTTTTTTTCCCCAAAAATGTTTAATGGAAACCAACTTACAGTATTTAGAGGCAGGCTATGCATAGGAGTTACCCTGAGATAGGAATTTACACTAAACACTTTGACCCTGAGGTAGAAAATACAAAGCTTTCCAGCTTCAATCAGGAAGGGAGGGGATATTCTATGCTATCACCTGTGCTAGTCTTCATTTTGTTTAAATAGATAATCTAAATGATATTTTAATTTCACAAGCCTGTATTTTTACTTCTCATTGATGGGACTCTTCCATACTGTATCACACACACACAGGTATTTAGTCATATAAATGAGCCCACAGTGAGAAAGCACAAAAAGAAGTGAATATGTGCTTGCAGGGAAGGTGAGAGTAAGGAAGGAAGCAATTATACTTCCTTGACCAGCAGAAATACATTTCATTTATTGGTAAAATCTGATAAAAGTATTTCTGTTTTAAACTTAAGCTTGACCTTTTCTAGGTCAATGTAAATACCTGAATATTCATGTTCATAGTCTAGTAATTTTGAAAACTTGCGTAATAGCAAACAATGCAATGTAATAAGTTGTTAAGTTGTGGTTCTGTAGTGTTAGTTCGTGCGAAGGAGCATTACTATATGCAGAGTGCTTCCAGGGATGTAGCTGCACATTGTGAAATGTTTGGTGGCTGTTGGAGCAAATACTACATTAACTAACCACAGAGATCCCCATCAGTGGCTGTGTCATGGGGCGGCTAGTTAGGGAGAGCCCAGGAGTGTTTGCAGCATGTGAGGTAGCTTAGAGCAGCGCCCAGGGGCTGCCTCAGTGCTGCGCAGTTGAAGGTTTGCTCTGCCAGGGCTGCTGTAGCACGCTCGGCTTCAGCGGTTGGGCTCTCTCAAAAAGGGCAACTGTCTAAAAGAAGCACCTTGTCTGAAAAGGTCAGTTAAGAGAATGGAATCCCCTTACTTCACCTAGAATTTATTTAGGTCACCAACGCGTTGGAAATACAGGGCCAACACACCCTGCATATGAAGAAGTGAGTGGGAAAAGGCAAAGGCACACATAGCTAAGGAGCAAGTGACAAGCATCATGAAAGCAGGGAGTCACTTCAAAAAAACATGTCTTTATTAAAAAATAATAGCATAAATTCTGGCTGGTAACGTGTAAAAGCACATTTAGACAAACCAAAAATTTAGAGGGGCATCTAGAAGAAGGATTCACAAGTTACAAATCTTTCTTCATATATGTCTAAAGCAGGAAGTAAGCCAGAGTGTGAATCGCCAGAGTGATAATCACCGTATAAAGAGAGCACTCAGGAAAGGCTTAGGTCATTGCAGAAGAGCTAAATTAGTTATTTCTATCAGTGCTTGCTGCTGAAAACACAGGGCAGGTTCTGATCTAAAGTCTTCTTTGTGAGACTCCTCAGAAGTCCTACATAGAGAGTAGTGATTATAGAACCAACACATGGAGCAGAGAACTCAAAGCCAGGACAAGGTGGTGTGCACCAGAGAGTTCAAAAGGAATTGAAGTCTAAAATAGTTGAATGGCTCTTCAAACATGACAGTTGTAACTTCTTGCATGAAGCTGCCTTGGTACCCAAGGACAGTTGAAAATCTGAGGCAATTTTTATTTTAAAAAGGTTTGAGAAGACACCTGGGTAACTACAAAGCTTTTAAGCATGACATCTGTACCATGCAGATTAACTAGCAGAAAAAGAGTTACTGAGTATCTCGATAAAATGATCTTTTTGAGAAATGCCATGTTGGCTTTTCTGAAGTCTTATCAACAGTTACATGGATAACTGTGATGCGGTTGACGCAGCTTACTTGTTTTTTCCAAAAGGCTTTTGAGAAGTGTCTTATTAGAGGCTTTTAAGGGAACTTAACGCCATGTCATGAGAGGCAAGATCCTTGTATGGTTAAATGGTTAGAAGGCAGGCATAAATGGTTTTCACAATGGAACATGATGACAGATGACTTTCCATAAGATCTATCCTAGGCCTTTGCTATTCAACATGCTCATAAATGACTTTAAAAAGCACATTAGTGGTGAGGTAATCAAGTTTGATAATCTGAATTTATTCAGGGTACTAAAACTTAGTGACTGAGCAATAAAATGACAGCTGAAATTCAGTGTAGATAAATGTACACTGATGTATATAACAGGAAGAAATCCTAATTTCACTTACATGAGCTCTGAGCTGACTGCAGTGAGAGTTGGGAGTTATGGTAGATAGGCACACGGAAACATCAGTCAGTGTTCAGTAGTGATCAAAAGAGTAAATTAAGTATTAGGAGCTATTAGGAGAATAATGAAGAACAAACGAGAGAAAGTCACTCTGCCAATATGTAAATCTGTGGTTTCGCCACAGATTTTGTGCAGTCTGCCCTTCTCCTTCCCTACAACCTCAAAAAAATACAAAGGACTGAAGAAGATTTAGTCAAGGTCAACAAGGATGATCAAAGATATATAACGACTTCCATATGAGAAATTAGTTGAACTACAACTGTATAGGCTGAAAGGAGATGTTTTTCAGTGGGAAGGGGCAAGCTACAGAAAAAGGAACCAGGAGGAAACCAAATTATCACTAAGGGGTACAAATAATAATAATCATAATTAAGGAGACTTGAAGGAAAAGTCAAAGGGTAAAAGGTGTAAATATAGGGAAATGGAGACACTAAGCAGGGTTCCTCTTAGTAACGTCCCTTGGTCCCTGAGGGCATCCAGTGACTTGGCAAATACAGCCAAGCAGTTCTGCTCACAGAGACATTTCAAGATGTGATCACAACAAAATACTGGACTGAATATTTTATTTTAACCAAATCCAATTTGATACTCATTTACATTTGCAATTTTTCAGCTGCTGTATGCTGTTTTTTCTCTATTTTTTAACTATTTTGTTGAAATGCAGATTATAAACACATATCTTTTAATGTATAGTCCAATTCCACGTGAAGCTTTTGGATGACTTTCAGGGACTCTAACCGAAGTATGTAATAAGTTCCAGTTGACTTCAGGAGGATATCTAGTTGAATCAATTTTTCTGTACAATATTTGTCAGTATTTGAAGAATTTACCAGCCTAAAAATACATCAGTCAACATCATAACAAATCTTTTAGTATTCGTATATTCATCCTTATTTAAAGAAGGTTAATCTATTTTCTATCTTACAAACACAAGAGCTGAGGCTAGATAGTTTCCAACCAGTTTATGACTGCTGATCTAATGTAGACCATTAGCAGCTAAATTACTGGGCTGTGGTTAATATCACTGCAGGTGTTCCACTTAAGGAAATGGTAGTTAGGTAGCAGATGACCATAAAATATTGGGATCCTGCCAGTCGTCAGTACTGGAGAAGGAAAGCATAAATGCCAAGCTGTGTTACGTCAAAGACAGACACTGAGGATTGCCCTTTACTGATGTTAACTGTAGTCTTTGTTACATTCAGCATAGGCTGACCTGGGCCAGAATGCAGTTGCCAGTGCATGTGTGGAATGCTCTGAAAGTTGCTGGTAGATCACATATACTCATATGTATTTTATAAGCATTGTAGACAGCAAAGGCAGATGGGCTTTCTGTATTTTCAAAAGTCATACAGAAAGCTAGGGTTAAACTCATAACTAAAACCCCAAACTTCCTGAGTCCAAATTTTCTGAGAGGGGATGACAAGAAGAATAAAGTGTAAAATCATCCTGATTTAAAAAAAAAAAAGGCAACAATTTCATATGTAGGTTTTAGCAGATTAGCACTTACCACCAACAAATTTGGAGATGGCAGTGATTTCAAATATTTTTTCTTTTACAAAGGTTGTTTCACTCCCTATGTAACATGAGTTGGGTAGTAACCCTTTTATGAAGAGAACAAATGATTTTTTAACAGCGTTATGTCTGAACTCCTGTTTCTAGGTATGCAGAAAACTGCACAGAAACCTGATGCTGATTTTCCTTGGGGGAGGTTAGAACAACTGCATCTTCCGTGTGAATTATCTGCCTGAGCTGTCTATGTCGTTGGCACAGAATTTCATCATTATTTTATTGCCAAAGAAGTAACAAAAGTGGGTTATGATTTTTGTGGACACATGAATAGAAAGACATGGAAAACTAGAGCAGTTTGCCTCAAAATTGTTTACTAAAGAGCAGAGAAGTGTCAAGACTTTGGAGTCATTTTTTAAATACTTCATAATTTAAATGCCTGTTGCCTCCTATCCTCCTCCCTAGTATTTCCTTCTTTTTTTCTTGTTTCCAGTGCTCACTGGCATTGCATGTCTTACTAAGATTATATATTCTTCAGTTTCATACACCCCATTGCTGCAACTCTGTCCACATTGTCCTACCTGTTTTGTCAGTGTTTGCTTTCCCCAGCTGTCTTTTTTCACTCCTGGCAATTTGTCAGAGGTAAAAACAAGTGGAATCTTCAAAAATGTTGGCTACAAAATTGTAATACACTTCCACTTACATCAGTGTGTCTGATATTTCCGGGGCTCATGGCTTGGCCAAGTATGAATGCCTTTCTAGGGAACTTCAGCAAGTGGCAGTCTGCTGATTTTCAAGTTCTTGTTTCAAAGGATGTAGGTAACTGATTTTTTAAAATGCAGTAACTGAGAGTTTGTATGAAGTAAGTGAGTTGTTAATTCTTGACAATCACAAAACCATTTCATCTGAAACACTGACTCTTATCTTTTTCCCTTTGATTTAAATCTGAAATGACACTTATACCAGAAAAGATCAGCCCACACAGTTAAATGGGCAATGAAATTGAAAACGGTCTTATAATGGGAAAAGTGAAACAGTCTTAACCGCAGGTGTCAGTGTAAACTCTTCCTGTGTAATTAAGAATGAAAATAATCTGATTAAGAAGTTTCAGCACCATCATATGGTATCTTCAGTTGTGGCTGTTAAAAGCTCTTTTTTTATTCAAAAGCACTTTCCAAGTATTGTTGTTTCACATTGCAATATATATCAAATAGTTACAATATCATAATCAGGCTGTTCTTCTGCCTTGTCAGCAATGTTCACTCGCAGCAGTCCATAATGAAAACTTTGAAATCACACCTCTGAAAGCAGCAACCATATATGTAATTTTTTAAATGTTATATATCTATTATATTTGCTTTATAAAAGAATGTGCTAAATAAGTGATAAGGTTGATTGAAAAGGCAGATTAAACTCTGAAAAGCCAGAAAGAAAAGATGATTTTGAAGAGAGTTGAAGAACTGTACAGCCAGTAGAAAAAAGATCTAGTGAAGAAAGTCACTGAGGCATGTGAAAATAAAAATCAATTGTCTGCGGAGCTGGCTGAACAAGTTGTAAGGAGTTAATGAAATGAATTAAATTAGAAACACCTGGAAACTACTAAAGTAGGTTTTTTTTTTTTAAAGTAGGGTGGAAGAAATGAACACTTACTTTTATCTTGAAATCCATTTAGGTGTTCCCTCTTCCCTCCTGCTTTTAGCCAATACTTTCACCCACGTATTTCTGGTGTGAAAAGATATTTCTGTTGTTGTGGATGTTTAGAATGATTACCTGTATTTCTTTTCCAGTACAGATATTCTGGCCAGTACACTTGTTGGGATATTTAATTCCCTTTTTTCTGAGAAGAGAGACATAGAAATTGTTGGTCAATGTGATTGCTTAGCAATCTGGTTTG
>JAOEHX010010693.1:5353-19879 GCA_025448015.1 Bolborhynchus lineola | reverse complement strand
CTTGTACTGAAAGAAAAAATCACATTTCTGAAAAGATTAAAATGAATCCTAACATGGTTGCTTTCAGGGAGCAAAGGAAAACTAACACTAATCTGAAACTAGAGGTTTATACACATAGCTATTCAGCATTTCTACTAGCTTTCGTATCTCAAAAATAATCTTTACTAAAAATCTGCTATGCCCAGACAGAGACTAAAATATTCACACAAACACACATACACACACACACACAAACCCCCGAACAACCTGACTGTTTGGCTCCTAGTGATATAAATGAGTTGTTTTCCTCTGATATAATAGAAAGTACTTATCATAGAATCAAAGAACCATAGAATTGTAGAATCAGAATGGTTTGGGTTGAAAAGGAACTTAAAGATCATCTAATTCCAACTCCTTTGCTATGGGCAGAGACACCCTCAACTAGACCAGGTTGCTCAAAGCCCCGTCCAACCTGGCCTTGAACTCTTCCACGGATGGGGCAGGCACAACTTCTCGAGGCAACCTGCTCCAGTGTCTCACCATCCTCCCAGTAATTTCTTCCTGATATCTAAACCTCCTTTCAGTTGAAAGCCATTTCCCCTTGCCCTGTCACCACTTGCCCTTGTAAAAAGTCCCTCTCCAGCTTGTAGGGCCCCTTTAGGTACTGTAAGGCTGCTAGAAGGTCTCAGTGGAGTCTCCCCTTCCTGAGGCTGAACAACCCCAGCTCTCTCAGCCTGTCTTCAAAGGAGAGGTGCTCCAGTCCTCTAATTGTCTTCATGGCCCTCCTCTGGACTCACTCTGACAGTTCTTTGTCTCCCTTGTGTTGTGGTCCCCAGATCTGGATGCAGTGCTCCATGTGGGGGCTCATGAGAGTGGAGTAAATGGGGAGAACGACCTGCAGCTCACACTTCTTTTAATTCAGCCCAGCACACAATTGGCTGTCTGGGCTGTGAGCACACATTGCTGGGTCACGTTGAGACTTAGTGTTTTGCACTTTGTGACTTGCCAAAGCAGGTATCAGTTTTTAGCTATAAAACCTGCCTTTACAGCTTATTAACTGCACAAATCAGATTGCCAAATGAGTTCTGTATGTTCTGCTGTTACTAAGGGAGTACTGTATTGTTCAAGATAGTAAAACTGAAAAGAAAGTAAGAGGTTACATATACCATTGTTACGTTACAATTACAGCAACTTGAAAAATAAGAGGTATGTTGTTAATCTCAAAGCTAACTGCTGGGAATTAAAGAAAACCAAAACCAACAAAACAAATAGCACTTGTAAATATTTATTTTAGTTCTTCCCAGACATTTTCCTAAACTGTATCATTATCTAGTTACAAAAAATTCCCTTTTTTCTTTCTTCCTTTTTTGTGCAATGGCTCTCTTTTCTACAAATCTGTGTATACACACATGAACACAAAAAACTGTAAATGTTCATTACACACAATTTCCTATTTACTATTCCCCATTATGATTAACAATTTTTAAACATCTTCTTAAAACTTTTTGTCTACTTTTCCTGGAATCAGAACAATATTTTGTCATTTGAAAGCCTAACAGACACCACAGAGAGAAAAAAGTCATGGCAGATTTTGAAAAGACCCTGCACAGGCTATTCAGTAGTTCCAAATGTAGGGTTTATTCTGTGCAACTCAAATCATTGCATTTTTTTTCAAACTTAGCAAGATTTCTGATTGAATGCAGCCTTATACTTTCAAATAAAGCAAAGTTCTGGAACTTGAAGTCTGCTATATGTGAAATTAAGTATAATAATAAATGCTAAAATGTCTTAAAAAGTCACACCACAAGCAAACTCCATAGCTATGACGTTGAGCAAAACCGCTCCATTTTATAGTGTCATTTTTTAATCTCTTAGCTAACATAGAACTGATTTCCTACAGAAAATTGCTTTACTGAACATAAAATGGATGTCTTTTCAGTCAAGCCGCCTTACATCTCCACTTGAAGATTTCTTTTAAAATGCTTACCTTATGTAATTTCTTGATTTTATTTAGTTTGTATTATAGTTTTGCGTTTCTTTAGCATTATAAATTCAACTGTCCTGTTCAGCATGCACTGTATTTAAATTATGAAGTCCTATAAAAAAAAAAAAATAGTACACTGTAAACTGTCAATGCATTTCGTCATTTTATTCCAGTAATAATATGTTAGAGAGCAACAGTGTAATCACAGGACTGTCTATAACCTCCTGACAACATTTTGGGTTCTACCCTCTAATAGAGATTTAGTGTTAATGAACAGATGACAATTCATCAGCATTAATATAACAATGCTTTGTGAAAATATCAGTAGCTCAAGAACTCATGTGATTGATGTATCAATACCAAAAAGCTGTGCACTCTGGCAGGAAGACCACTACAATTACACAGGAGCTCCATTTTCTCGCCAAACTATGAAAAAAAATAGTTTAGGACTTGGCTTTTTGCAAGTTACGTTTCCACAATGCCATGAAGAAACGTACAGACACACATGGGGGTCAAATAATTATATTTCCCAAAAAACCCCAAGATTAACTTTACTCATATCTACTTTCTGAATTATTTATGCTAAAACAAAGCAAAAGCATAAGCTCTTCCACAGGTCTGTGTTCTTTAAAGTACTACTGCTACCCAGTTCTGAAAAGTCAAAAGGATCAGTTTTCAGTTAGCAAGTTCATTGGTCTGAGTTCTGGTATTTAAAAGGTTTTTGTATAATTTTAAAAAATTCTTTTTTGTCAAATTCTGAAATTATTTTCTTGGGTCTTATATTTTTAGCACACATCAGTGACCACATGGATGGAATCCAATAGATCCAGCTGTTGTCATCTGTTTTCTTCAAACCAGAAGTTCCCTAGAGAAAGAACAGATAGGAGCTTGTTTCCACGACACTAGTACAGAACTTGAGACAGCAACTAGGCTTACTATAAAACTTCTGTAACAGCAGATCTGAACTGTATAAGAAGCACATGATCACCTGCTTACAGATCTAAATTGTTCCTCAAAGAAGAATTTAAAAATTCCTAAAAAATCCTAAAAATTACTGAGGTTAGTATGGTATGAATACTTCCCAAAGCATAAAATGCCATTCAAATCTGACCATTTAAGTTTGGATAAGGGGTCAGATGCCCAGAAAGTTCACTAAAACCATCTTGCTGTATTTTACTCAATGTAACTTCATTATTCTTGTTCAAAAAAAATAAAGCTTTGCCCCTTCCATTTCCATTTATAGTATTGCTTTGCAGATCTTCCTCTTGTCTTATCAGTTTGTTTCACTTCTCTGCCTCTCTGATCAAACATTAAATATGTGTGTTCAGTTTCATAGCCTACTCTATCGTCTTTCATTCATTACTGAGAGATTAACTTTCCCCTCATCAGCATAGACTCCTGGCTCTTTTCACCTCCTTGGCAGATTTCTCATCCGACATTGTCTTTCCTTTGTTAATATAGTACATAATATTTATATTTGAAAACAATTACATTGGCACCCTACAGAAAATATTATCCATCAAGCTGCTACATATTATGTTGCTTTTCCTCTCTTTTCATCTGGGTTTATACCAAGGCTTAAAACTTCCTGGAGTAGTTACCATATATTCTGTTTGGATTAGGAGAAAGAAGCTAGCACAGCTGATCCTGAAGTGAGTGGAATTCTTTAGCATTCCTGAAATGCAAATACATATTGTAGTTAAAACTGTAAGAATTAAAATACAATAAGACTAATAATACTATTTACGCCAAATATCTGTTGCTTAAATCATAATTAAATTAAATTGTTGTATATGCTAGTAAAAAAGTTTTTCTTTACTCCATTTCATTACCTACAGTCATTGTGACTTTTCTTAATTATACAAAAAGAGGGAACAGAAAGATCAAATGTCGCCAAAAATGTTATCCTCATAAGAAAGAAGTCTGCTGGTTTTGATATTTATGATCTAACATTCATCCCGCTCAAATATGACTAATCTCTTGATTGGCACCTACTGGAAATTCTTTGTTGACTTTATCTACCTATTTAAGGATCCCGATGAATTGACTGAGACCATTGTGCCTGACCAGTCTGTCAGCATCCTATTATAGGGACCCTTCAATGAACAGTCCTGCTAGACTGGGGGTGATTTGACTGACTTGTTCGGGGAAATGCACCAACAGCATAAGGGGGACCCTATTTTATTACCCACTACCAGCAACTGCTAGCACCCATGAGGGACTAGTACAAACAGTTTACTGAATATCAGTCTTTAATATAAAATAGGGACAAATTAAGGTTTGTGGATTGCCTGTGACTGAGACTGTCTGCAAAAACAAGCTTGAAGTGATGAACAACTATAATCATCAATAACAGCTAGCATATGTTAGTTATTTAGTGAGCACAAGATCAAGTTCTCACCCAATAGGCTTCCCTATGGGGGAGAAGAGAAGTTACAATGGAGTCTTCCCTATCTCCTCCCCTCTCTCATTCACTTTTACACTCTTCTTGTTTTACACTCTCAGGTGGTTCTTGAGTGACTCTAGTCATGCATTCTTTTATTATTGTTTAGTGTAAAATTCTCTTCCTTCTCATTTAAATATATAGCTGATAAAAGTATTAAGCTCATGCTAAGTGAGGGGTGGTCGTACCTTGGAAGAGGTAACTTTGGGATGGATGTATGCATTAGTATTACAGCGAGATTATAATGAGCAAGGTTCTCCTAAAGAAAGCGATTTCACCACAGTTGCTCACTCAGCAGCAGACATCTTCTCTTATATTTCCCATTTAACCACTGCTATCCAGCTTATCAGCTGTATGGTACCATCAAGTTCCCAGTTCTGCAGGAAGTACAACAGAGCCTGGCCATGGTGTCTCCACAGTGCTCCATCCTCCACTGCTGCTATTGGCTAGCAGGTTGCGTTGCCTAGGGAACCATGCTGGGGTAGTTTCTGTGTGTGCCAACCATCCTGAAAATGACAACTGTATTTTACCCTGAAAAGCTTTCAATAATTTCATGATTTCTGTACTTCTGTTAGAACCCAGTTTTCTCTAATTTCCCACTCCCAAATAATTTTTCCATGTTATTTCACTGTGATACAAGTCTACTTTGTAAATTTGGCATTGTAGATTACTCTAGTATATTTACATAATGTGACATCTTAAAACTGTTTATAGTAGTGGATTTGGACAGCACATGAAGGGAGAGTGTGGTCATGTTTTTTTTTGTTTGGGAGTTTTGTTTAGCTAGTTAGCTTTTGTTTTATTTTGGGTTGTTTTGTTTTTCTGAGTTACTATTTCTTTTGGTGGGTTGAAACATTATATAATATGAAGATTTGACTGACTCACAAGCTATGCTTGTAAATGCTTAGTAAGATACACTTTGTGATGATCTAATTATTATTATCAAAGGATATTCTTGTATTCCAATTTCTTAGGTGACTGGTGGTGGTCATTAAAGCCCAACTGTCAGACTCATGTCTCGCCATCAAAATGTGTTTCTTCATGTCATGCCTGGTAAGTCTGAAAAAAAATTGTGCATGTTATTTGTTTGTATTGCTTAAGAAGTTTAAGTATACCCTCGAACCCTCTATCATCTAGCAATGTTAAGATCCACCTTAGTGTGAACGCATGAATGAAGGCAGAAGACGGCACACAAGACACTACTGCTTCCAACCTAGGGAGATACAGTGGAGCACATCTGCACTGCGCTGTCGGATTGAAAAAGAAAGCTTTGCCTTTTAGGCCATAAACACTTTCAGGCAGCAGCTGCCTTGCATGTCCTGTATTTAGAGAGTTCAATTTCAGCTCATGTTGTGAAAATGCTGTGCATGTAACTCTGTCCATTTGCAGCAATACAGCACAATTGAGCTAAAATTGATCAAAGTCAAAGCTGTGTGGTGTCAAAGAGAGGTGCAGCTAGACAAAAATACTAACTTGTGTTCTGGAAACAATGTAAATTATGCTAACACAGGGCTGCAACCAGGCTACAAAGCCTAGATTATGAGCAACAGCATTGGCCTGACCCAGCTACAGACTTTTTTTGGTACAACAGGTATGTTTTTATCAGTTTGGAAAATCTGTACATACACACCCATCCTGCTCAAGTCAGACATACCTGTGTTGTCTGTTACTGCTTCTGGGATGTTGTATTCTAATGGATATTTCTTAAAACTTTGCCTAGTGTGCTACTACTTTAGCTGAATGCCTTCTGAAATAATGTACTCCATAGACTACCACCAAAATGAGAGTTCTTGTGCTTCTCAACTTTGTGATGCCAGAATTTATGATCCTTGGTAGAATGACAAATACATGCAATTTACAATGAGGCATATGTACTGACAGCTGGAATAGCTGAACATAGTAACAAAATTTTTATGCTCCCTGATGTCCAGTGCAGGCATTTCATTTCTTTTCACTGAATTGCTGTCTGGGTCAAGATCTTCACTCTCCACTTTGCATTTCGCTGGACACTAGCTGTCAAAGACCAAAGAAGCTCCCTCCTCATTGTATTAAATTTAGCATCTTTATCAGATGGCATGATATACATTTGGTTAATATAAACAAGGTACTTGACAGAACTCCACTTCTTCATTTGAAAAAGATACACAAACAATGACTGTGATTTCAAAGCTCTTGTTAAATGAGCAAACGTTGGCATTAACTCAAAATACTGCAGGAAACAGCCCTTCATTCTTCACCAGACATTCATCAACATGGTATTCAGCTACGATGCTTCTGTGGTGACATTTTTACACTCATAACCATTTCCATGCTGTTTCTGATGATCTGAATTGTTCATAAAGCCACAGATTGAATATTATTTTTTTTTTTTGTAATATAAAGGAGAAAATTTTATTTGAATGGAACAATTCATTCAACTAAACAGAAACTAATGAATCATGAGGATCACTTCACCTCCTGAACTCTTGTGTTCAAGTGTAAGGTTATATTAAGAATGCTTACCTGAAAGGAGTTTCTTCTTCTTCAGGGGAACTTCCCTCTTGCATCCAAACCTTGAGAACAACCAAAACAAAACTCAGTAAATACCATAAGGTATCAAGTAGCAGTTTTTGGAAGGGTTCTTTTATGTTAATTAAATGCATGTGTATACATGTATGCATATGTTTGCCAGTGTGTAAAAGCTGTGATTTTCCACTGGGTCTATTTAAGTACTACTTTAATATGGAATTTTATTCTTTTATTTATTCTTTTTTTAATTTATTATTCTTTAGCTTTTTTACTAATAAGTTGTCATCTTTCTCATGGATGTGTGTCTCCTTCTGCAACAATTGCTAAGCTTCTATATATAATTAAATGCATCCTGAAAAGGTGAAGGTAGACATTAAAAAAAAAAGGCAAAACCAAAACAACCCACAAACCAAACAGATAACATTAGCTTCTACAGTGCTAATCAACAAATCAACATATTACATAACTATAAAGTAGGTACAGGTGCAGCAAGTTCATACACAAATCTTCATTTGCCTAACACAATCTAACACTTCTTCAGTTAAAGCCAGTTTTTAAGTGGCAAGGTGGGACATTCCTCTTCTGATTTAGATGACTTTACTGTTGTAGAGACTATTGCAGAAGTGACATAATCAAGTGAGTTCCATTAAAGAGTAACAAGAATAACAACAGAAACAACCCCCAAAAAACCCTACTATCTTTCATATGTTTCCTCTAATTGCTAAGTGTCTGGACACAAAAAAGTATAACAAGTATCAAAGGGAAATCTGAAGTGGATAGTACATAAATTCAAGGCAAAATGTGAAAATAGTAAATTGCAATAATCTTGTAAATATGTGAAGGCAGAAAATTGAAGTCTAGAGAAAAATATCTCTGATAGCCAACACCGCTTTCTGCAGTCAGAAGCCAGTGTTAGCACTCCTGATATTTCTGCAATGGCATCTCCACATGCAGTGGACAAAATGAATGAATCAGAATAGATGAGATTCCTGCTTCTTATTATTACCTAAAAAAAAAAAAGTTCCTCTTATTTCAAAAGAAAATTAATCTATGATATAAAAAAAAAAATTATGGTATTTTTTTTTTTTTTAACAAATGAGTGAATTCTAATAAACACTAGGAGTACCAGTTTCACAGTCACCCCGCTATTAGATATGATAAACGCACCTTTATAATAATGGCAAAGGATAGAAAAGGCAAGGTATCTTATAAAGCAGCCATCTATTGTTTGACAACTTTAAAATGTAGAAACAAAGTGATGTTCAATGCAGAGAAGTTTGGAAACATCCATTCAGATTTTATTGAGGTGTCTCATTGTTTATGTGATATTAAAGTAGAACTCACTGTCACACTGAGGTAATAGAAAATATTTCAAATATCTTATCTAAATGAGCCTGATACGAATTTTTCCCTGTTATTTCTGCAATGTTAAAAATGATGATTTATTATATTGCTCTGTACATGAGGTCTAACTGAGATATTTTAGACTTGGAAAGTGATAAGAATATTTTGTCAAGTAATCAAGGGGAAGAAAAACAGTGTTCTTTTTTTCCAATCTGTGGATGTTTTCTTATGGTTCAGTAAAATACTTTTTTTCCAATTCTTTGAAGATGTTAGGAGATAAGAATGTCTCAAAAGAAAAACAAGATCTAATGAAAGGAGAATTCTTACAGAGGTTTAAGAACAGGTTGTCTGCCATGGTAGGAGGTAGAGAGAAAGAACGTTCTCTCCTCTGTCACATGGTGGGAGAATAAGTTCTTCAGGATGGTGCTAGAACATCAGGACTGGAGAGAGATGGTTCCTCTTTAGCCACTTGATAAGAACACCTCTGAAAACCACCAGCTTATATGCTAAGAAAAATTGGAAATCATGTTCATTTAACCTTTTTTTTTTTCTGAGGTTTTTAATGGATGTGATGGATCCACATTACTTGATAGTGACCTGTAGCGTAATAACTATGCATATGATAAGAAAAAAAATTAAAGATTCCTGAAAATTTAATATACAGGCCACCCTGTAAGCAGTAATTTTGTCACTGTATAGAGCCTACTCATGGTTTGCTGGTTTGAGATTGTTTTGGTTTTTAATCTGAGGGCTTTGAACAATGCTATATAGTGGATTTTTTTTTAATTATTTACTAACCTTTACTTACGTATCATGACATAGAAAGAGGATATTCACAATTTGAAAACAACAGCAGTCCATTTCTGCAGCACAAGGGTCTCATTCATCCTTGTTTTAGAAGCTAATGAACTATTTTCAGCAGTCATGAACTGCAGTTAGAACCACTGCTATGACCAAGGTTACAAAACAGTCTTACTAATTTGATAGAGAAAACACTGTAAGACAGTAAAAGTATACAGCAACTTGTCTTTCTTTGTAATGGCTCATTTAATAAAGCCAAATCAAGAATAACACTCATGCCAGACACATCCATCCCCCTGATAATCCCCAGCAGTATTCCACCTACAATTCTGGATTTAAATTTCTAGGAAAAACAAATCACGGAAGTCAGTCAATAATGCTTTATTGCAAGACATAAATGATGCCTGCACAAGAAAGGCATCACTATGTGAGTGCAAAAGATTCTGTTACTTTTGTCCTCAGCAGTCAGACAATTTTAGAAAAAAAAAAAAAAGAAAACATAACAACTTTGAACCTCTTTAAAAAATAATCCCTGAAACAGAGTACTTAAAATATACAAACAATGTCTTATAGCTACCAGAGAGACTCATTCTCTCTCATTCTGTCTGTAATATAGATTGGCACAGAGGAATATATGAGGAAGCTGTTTATACATTTCATCAGCATTCTTTCAATAATCCACACAGCTATTGAACATCTGGAATCTAAAAATATACATTTCTGTGCATTTCTGAAAACCATCCTGGTCTCATCCACTGGAAAAAAAAACAAAAACCCAACTCTTTTTTTACCATGAATAAATTGCCTTAAGGGACATGTGACCCTCTCCTGTGACTCAGTTCTGCTTTTGCAGAATCTTTAGTGATGACCTTCTACCAGTTATAGCGCACATCTATCATTCCTTCCTGTCACAAGATGGGTAACTTTACCCAAACTAACAGATGCCAAGTACTTATGCCATATATGTGTAAACTAGTCCCAGAGAGGAATAAAAATGAAATATGTACTGAAACACCTAACCCTCTAGGGAAGCAATTCTTGAAAGTAACTCCCTCAGTGCCTATTATTCAAAGTCATTATTTGGAAAAGTTTAGTTTTCTGGCTGTCAACCAGAGGACTCATTGAGGACACACAAACAGGCCCCCCACAAAAAAAAGTCTTTTGTACAGTTTTTTGAAATGTTATATGTTTTCACCTATTTTGAGCATTACAGTTGTCTGGGGTATGTTTCTTCTTTTTCAGAAGAATCAGAAAAAGGTGCAGGAAAAGGTCACTACTGAGAACTAAACAGTTTATATATGGGAACAGGCCTACCTCTTGATAAGCAATGAATGAGCCCTTCGCATTCAGCCTTCATATCTATGACATAGGCGACTTTCTAGTTGTGTTCTGTGTTTGTATAGGCAGGTAAACATCTGTTCAGAGAAAGCTTTTGTAGCTTCATTTTCCACGCCTGTAAAACTCAATAATTCTTGAAATTCAAACCCTGTTAACAGAAGTTAGGGAAATGCTACTTTACGAGTGCTGGGAATTCTTATTTGGAGACCGTTTCTACTTTCTGTTAAGGGGATTTTGACGGTACCATGACATTCCCCAAATAAACAATAAAAAGAATCCTAACTTATTGCAAAGGGTAAGAAAAAAAGCTTTCAAAACATTTTTCGATTTTCCTGCTTTCTAAATGTGACAGATCTGAATTTATAATACAGTTTGTACTAAAAACAATAGAACATGAAGATAAACAAATTTAAGCATTAGACAGTGTTCAGATTTCATTTACCCAAAGTTAATGGTTTGTTTTCCAGTTACCTTCATGTAAGTTTTCTGTCACTGTCACCGGACAAAACATTAACTCATGGAGGGGAAAAATGATGCAGGTCTAACCTTACTAAAGGACAGTAGAGCATTATTATTCCTTCAGGCTGGAACAAAATATTCATCAGCAGCCACAAATGCAATCTTATCTTTCAGTATTTACAAATTGTTTTCTCAATGACAGTCTAATTACACTGTCACAGGTTTTTCTATTTTATATTATGGCACCATTGTCCTGAAGATGTTTTAGCACTGTTTTTTTACAGTCAGAACTATAATGGTAAATTAAAGGAATGATTACTTTTAACTCCTCACAATCAAGATTTAATCATCTGAAATATTCTGTATGACAGAAAATTCTTTTTAATATGGAAGGATAAAAATAAGAAATGAGAGCTGGATGTTGTATTTGATTTCTGTAGGCACTGAATGTGCTTCATGCATCCTCTAAAGCTCTATCAGTCTGTGAATAATATATTTCATGAGATCTACTACAGCCGCACTAGTCATTAAATAGATGCACAAAGGTAACGAACAAACATTAGAAATAGAAAAGAATTTGTGTATCTGGAGGTGGTTGTTGACTGTTCCAGCAAGAGAAACATTCCGAGATTTAAAACAAACAAACAAACAATATATTTCATATTATATTAAGAAGAAACAAAGAACTTCTGAATATTTTTAAAGGAAAAGAAACCACAGAAAAATAATGAAAAAGGTGCCACAGTGCAGGGGAACTTAGAGGGCTACATAAGACATGGTAGAAGTATCTTCTTGGAGTCAGCATACATTTGACCTCTTGTAGGTACACAGCTTGAAAAGGTGCATACTATTTTAAAAAAATAACACACTTTCACAGAAATATTCATATATAAGATTTTCTCACTTTTTGACTGAACGTTATAGAATAGATTCTAACCAGCTGCGGATGAACCACCTGCTTGATCCCCATGACAGATTGTACAGTCTGTTTTCAAATTCTGTTTCTTTTGTCCTTTTGTTCATTTCAATGATGAATTTCCTCATTATGTTTAAAAAACTAATCTGCAAGTAACTCTACAAGTTACTAAATACCAGCTGTGCTATATATGGCTAATCACTGTGCAAGATACAGAGGTGTCACTTTAATAAAATGTAAATATTTGCATTGTTTCCTGTAGTCTGAAAAATTAATCATAAATGTAGTTCATATATCATCAAATTATTATTGAGGAGTTTACATATAAATATACAATTATTTTCTGTCATAGTTTTATTCTGGGAAGGACAGCAGTCTGCCCACTATATCTCATCTCAGGGTGAACAAGTCTGGGGTCCTCATATCTTCTGTGTCTTCAGCTACTTCAATAAAGAACATAGTTTTATTCTGGGAAGGACAGCAGTCTGCCCACTATATATCATTTATTTCTTCAGGGGGATATTTCGGAGTGGATGAAAATGTTTCTGTGGAAACCCTCACTCTATCCACTCTGCTTTTATTTGGGAAAGATTCAGAGAGGCACCTTTGCACCACTTTTGGGTTTCAGACACAACTAAATAGATAAACCATGTGCACAGCCCTGGATGTCTTGGTCTCTACTGCAAGGGAGCAAGTGTGGGAGATCAAGACTGGGAAGGGTAGATGGTTTCATTTCTCCCAGTTTCTATGTTTCACATAGGGTCCATAATAGGGAAAGATGAGGAGAATTTCCAGAGTGCAGTTTATCTTATTCTTATCTAAATCAGCAAAATAGTTTTGATGAAAAATTATTTAAGAATGCCCATCTCTTACTATAGATAGCAAAGGGACCCTAGAGTGATTAGCTGAAATTTAGACATCTAACATTAGGATAGATGAATCTCATCCCTCATAGGGCTTAAAATTTTCCTGTGCTATGGCTGGCTTCTAAGATGTGTCAAATTCTACTTGAAATAGACCATACTTTTAAGCCTTTTGTGATCTGTCTTTGTACTCTGGTTCTACAGCATTTTTCAGTATTTAAAGGTGGTCAGTATCTATTGAAAGCCCATTTTCTTTCTTTTTTTGCTTTTCTCTTTTTTTCCATTACAGTTCATACCAGATCTATATTTTTAGTGAGAAAATAAACTTTTGTATATTTTATATAGCATAGTGTATAACTAAATGCTTCAGGAAACATTTAGAAGCTAAATAACATAAGGCTTTCATAAGATAAATTCTGGACAATTCCTTTGGGCTATATCATTCACATAAAACTTTCTGTTCCAAATTCAGCTATCCTTCATCAATATTAATTATGTAGTAACTGCAATCTGGAATGCACTAGAAAAATCAAAAGGGCTATTGGTCTTTCTGGCAGCACTGAGAGATTCAAGCTGCTGGCGGTCTGAAATGGGAAGCTTCATTTAATCAGTTAAGAATGTTTTTTTTAGTGTGTCCATTTGTTATATTCCTATGCTCCTTCTTCCCTCATTACCAAGGTATCAAACTGCTTCAAATCCTCCATACATTCATTCAGTCAGCATGATTGTGCGGTAAGTAACTCAGAGAAGCAATTAAAGGAGGCTTAGAGCACTGTGTTAAAGGCATGTAGGCAGCTAAGGATGAAGGTAAGTGCCTAGTGGGATTTTGAAAACCCCTTATGGGTTAGAATTGCAAAGGGACTTTGTGTCTCAGAGACTAGATGCATAGCTGGTTTTTTAGATACTGCTTGCCAAAAGCAACTTGCAAGCACTGTTTATTCAAGTTTTTCTTTTTTTTTTTGTAAGGTCAATGCTACTTTATTTCTTCTCTTTCTCTGCTCTGCTTTCCTCCTCTTTAGCCTTGCTTTCATTTCCTTGCCTTGCCTTCCCTTCCAGAAGTAGTCTTATTGCTCCTCTTCCTACTTCTTACTCTAGTTATTGCTTCCATAAAGAATAGCCCAACTTCTTGCCCCTCAGCAGCAAGAGTTCAATAAACAGAATTTCCAGTGCTCTTCCATGGGTCAAATAAACATGGGAGCCATAGCTATGGTGCTGACTCTATTTGTTATACAAGTTGTTTATCCTGCATAAATCCAAGTTAGATCTGATACCAGTTGGCTCTGAACAATCTCATTCCTATACATCCTGAGGTTTCACATATTAAGTATTTGCTATCAGGCACCAGTAGGATTTCTCAAATTTTCTGAACTTAGGTTACTTTGTTGAAATTTTTAGCTGTATTTTTCATTTATAGTTGTATATTTGCTTCAGAGAAATACTCCTGTGCATAATCTCGCAGGTATAAATGAAGAGTAAAAATAATGCACATATTTAAAAACATTAAAACATGAGAATATATCTTATGGATTCTTTAACTCATTTCATTGTGATATGAAATCCTCTGGTTTTCCTGATATTTTTTTTTTTATTTTTTTTATATTTTTTATATTTTTTAATATTTTTTATATTTTTTATTTATATTTTTTAGTTCTTCCCTCCTTAGCAAAAATTTAAATGTCTTCTTTTTATCCTTGTTTGTGTTCTTGGAAGTGGATGGTGTATGATAATGACTTTATTTAGGTGGTAACCAAATCAGTAATGCCATTTCAAATTCTCTGATCAGCTCAGGGTGCTTGTGAATCAAGTAAGTGATCACAGTCATTATATTAATTTTAATATAAGAAAAATAAAGAAAGGTTCTGAAAGTTCACATGGTCATAAATCCCATGGG
>JAOEHX010010692.1:0-22947 GCA_025448015.1 Bolborhynchus lineola | reverse complement strand
GGGGGGAAAAAAACCAAACCAAAAAAAAACAAAAAAAATTGGTTGGGGGGGGGGAAACACAAACCAAACAAACCCCAAAAACCACACAGCTCAGTCACTGACAGGGACCATATACACTCCAAAACAGCATGGAAAGTAAACTCCAAGAGCAACATCAAGACTGTTATTTCAGACTCTGATACAAAATGAGACAGTATCCTTCTCTTACATTAGAAATCAAATACATAAAAACCTCACCGATGGCAGAGCCTTCTTTAATGAGCCTAAAGTTCTAAAGGAATTTCTGAAGTCATGGCCCCACTCAGAAATGCAATGAGCTTCATCAACAGCTATAAGGGTAATACCTGATGGGAACAAAACCAGAGCATGGACACATTAACAAGACAAACTAACATGGGAATTGACCAAATACAAACACCCTATTCTGCTTAATCCCAAGCTTTCCTGAGAAGGCCCCAATTGTCTGCTTAGGATTTGTTTCTTTAATGCCTTCTGATGCATCAACCCCCTATGTACATTTTTATAATGGCCTCTTCTGCAAAAAGAGCTAAAGACCTTTTACAGGCTCCCGATGAACCATCTCTGCTTCCCTCTCTAAGCTTGACTTCCAACACAATGGGTCAAAAAATTGAGCTACCTCAAATAACACCTTCTCCTACCCCAATTGCCATACTTCAGTAATAGTCACAAATACCAATTGCACGTCATTAGCTTTATTTTCTCAATTGTAAAACAAAGCCTCAGTCTCAAGTCTGCGCTGAAGAAAAGCAGAAGATCAGACAAATTTGAGCAGAGAGGGGTTAAAGATGTCCCTGGAAAATAATCTTATGTAGTCTGAATCAGAGAAAACCCTCTATTAGAGTACAGATATCCCACACTAATCTGCATGTTCAAAGTGCCCTAGTGCCAGAGGGCGCAAGCATACAGTTTGTTAGGATGCTAGAAATTCAGATGTCTCATCTTCTCCCTAGATAGTCCTTCCTGCCTACAGCACTAGAAATTTAGTTACTTACTAAAAAACTCTTGGGGTCTACATTTCTTGAGTTTACCCAACTGAGAGATCCATCAAATGCATCATATTTGAAGAAGAGACTTTTTAGGATTGACAAGAGTCATAGACTGGTTTGAACTGGAAGGGACCTTAAGTCTCATTCAGTTCCAACCCCTGACATGAGGTGCCGAGGGACACCTTCTACCAGACCAGGCTGCTCCAAGCCCCATCCAACCTGGCCCTGAGCACTGCCAGGGATGAGGCACCCACAGCTCCTCTGGGCAACCTGTGCCAGGGCCTCACCACCTCTGTAGCATTTCACAACAAAGTTTCATTGTTACACTCTGAGAAAGACCAGCGATTAGAACACTTAAAAGGCTAAATATTTACTGATACACATTTCACTTCCTGCGAATGCAAGATCAGTTTTTTAGCACCTCTGCCCCCAGCAGCTTAACTTCCCCGTGCCAAGACCGTACTAAAGACACCACTTTTGTGATTTGTTTGGTTTTCATCAGTAACAGGATCTCCTGACACCGTTCACTGGTAGCTACCACAGTAACCTCTGAACTCACAGCAGTAAGAAATTGGTGAAAAGCATTCAAGTATTAAAAAAAGATTAAAAATATTCAGGCATTTAAGCTGCCTGCCTAATCAACCACAACTTACCAATAGTTTGACCAACCCTTACCCCCAACTTACCAATAGTTTGATCAAGCTCCTGAAGTAAGTCCAAGTTCCCTGAACAAAACTCTGGAGTCATATATATGACTCTGTACTGCCCACTGAAACATCAAGAAATTACACTGTCACAGAAGGAAAACCCCCAGACAACTCAAAAAAACCAAAATCACGATTGTCTAGAAGATGTAAATGAACACAAGTACAGACTTCAGGATAGGGCCAAGATCAAGGAAGTGAAGGCCACAGAAAGCATTCCAGAATAATAGGAAGGCAAGGCAGTAACAGTATTACAGGAAAAACAGCAGTGATTTACAAGGAGGGACTGCTGTGATGACTTGGTGACAAATACAGGTCTAAAACTTGTATGTGTGAAATTGTGTAGAAATCCTAATATAAAGCTGAGACAAGCCCCATCTCCCCAGCCATGGGCTACAGACTCCCACACACTCAGGCTGGGTAGATGCAAGCAGTATCCCTGACTGCCACATTCTAGGTCTGAGCCAGAAGCAAGAGTTTCAGTGATGATGGATTAGGGAGACATCCTACTTCTCAAACATTAGAATCTGATGCTCTAGAAAGCTTAGCTCAGACTTACCCTTTGATGCATTCTTTGATGTTTTTTGACTGAGCTGAACCAAGTAAGCAAGCTGGAATACCTGACATGCTGCAGAAACAAAGATGCACAGTCACTTTCCTTTTACAGATTTACTTCCAACGCTTTCTGCCTTAGCATTCAGCCTATGCCAGTACATCATAAAAGAAGTCCAAGCTTTGAGGCCAGAAACTACTTTCTTAAACAGATCTTTGTGGGAAAAGCCTGTTGAAATCAGGCTGGATTCATCACTGGCTATTCCTGCCACCCAAATGGTCTTCCGCTTCCCCTCCAGCTGTCCCCCACGCCATACACACTTCATTAGTGCAATAAGGAATCAGAGAAATAAAGACCATTTCCCTTGCACAAGTTTACTAATAAACATCCGAAAGAAGAAAATACAGTAAACACATTTTCCTCATTTATTACCTTACCCAGTCCACCACATTGCCTTACTTGTTTGCAATATTTTTTGCCTTGCCTTCCACTCTTCTGTGAGCTACTGGTGCTGCATTTGCTCATTTTCAATACTGGAGGCTGCTTTTTAATGACAGATTCAGTAATTACATTTACCAGCTTAGTCACTTCATATTTGACCTCTTTCAGGACCCTGCAACGCCTGTCCTCTTAACTTAATGATTTACAGCATTTTTATTCCAGCCCTTTGTTTTGATAGCTTCTCCCCTCATTCCTGTGTTTCAGTCCCTGGCAGAACTGCACCCAGACTGCCAGACAAATTACTGAACTGCATTAAGTTGTGAAAATTCAATCTCCTCAGCCTTCAGAATGAATGACCTGCTGAGAAGGTAGTGGATAAACCCTTTCACTGAGAAAAAAAGTATAAAAGCCAAAGAAGCAGCTGAATACATATAGACACCCTGCTGATTAATACTCAGTCTAGAAGCTGGCTACACAGCCAGCTTCGGCTGCCCAGCCATTCATCCACACATAGTCATGATGTGCAGCAGAAAATACCACACATCACTGATGTTCCCTACTTGAAAATAATCTTCATATCCTCTCTTTCACAAAAGACCTGCTCTTTCCAAGTTGGACAAGGCAAGAATGAACTAGACAATACAGCGTGATTACCACAGCTTAAATGAAACGGTGTCAGAAGTGAATAGCTGTTACAACAAAAAGCAAGTACATGTAAAGAAAGCATTATCAGGTCAAGAGAAACCTATTTGATTTTAATACACCATCTATAACTGCTCATGTAAGAGCAATTCAGGGTCACCCACCAGTTCTCCCCATCAGACCTTAAGAGAAGCAAAGAGGCTAGGTGTCAGGAGACCTACTACACCATTCATAAGGACTTACTTCAAAGCCTGTGCCATAACACTGAACTGAATGGCCTACAGCTTCCAGCTACACAAGGAAGCCCTACAGAATTTTGACGTAACTCTCAGAGGCTGAAAGAGCCTGTGAAGCTCCCTCATCAGTTCAGTCTGCACAAAAAGGGCCTATGAATCCAGAAATATATGAGAAGAACTCACATTCAGGAACAACCCACCAGCACAGATCCTCTGCAAACTCACCCTACCATTCACATAACTGGCAAATCCAGTGTTCCTGGACTACTTACACAGTTTGTACATGCTCCTTGAGAAACATGTTTTACAACTGACAAACAGCTTTGCTGTACAAACCTGCAACCTTAAACACCATGAAATACCACAAAGCAGAGTCCATTGGTTTCCACTGGCAATTCAGCAGCAGCTTGCTAGTACTACTTACATCAACTGCAGCACTTGGTCCTCCATCAAGGAAATAAGAGGACAGATGACAACTCCTATAAGTCCAGTGTAAACAGGAGGAAACTGGTAGCACAAGCTTTTTCCATAGCCTTAAAGAAAAGCAGACATGAGACACCATTCTTCCTATGCAGCTACAACATACAACTGTATGAGACAATTTTAACACCCTGTTGAGCCCTAAAGCAACAATCATAAAACAGAGTTAGAAGAAAGCTTAAAGATCATGTAGTTCCAACCCCACTGACAGGCAGGAACACCGTCCAAGAAGTGATGTTTGTTCTGGTAGTACAGGAATAAAGTTGCAACATAAATAAGGCCAGCATCCATCCAACACCCCTTTCTACACTATCAGTGACAGCAGCAAGGACAGAAAAACAAGTAGCTAGCATAGCTAGTTCAGACTTAGTGTCTCAATCAGGGCACCCTGCTCATGTGAGCCACGTGGACAGTCTCCAAGTCAGAGTTCTAGTCTCCCCAAAAAGGAAAAGATTTTTCACTGCTTCTTAGGATGTAAAGTTAACTTACCAGTTGCCATGACAACAAGATTATCTCTTCTGTCTTCCAGAAGAGAATTGATCACTTTCCATTGGACCCTTTTAATTAAACAAAAGGGAATATTTTATTTTTGCTACCAAACTTAACATGGCAGTTTTGTTAAACTGCATATTTGGTTGAATTTCAGGTTGAAGAAACCCTTCCAGCTGCCTTATAGCATGTTGTCTTTGCAGGCTGCAACCACTCAAATGCTCCAACTGCTTCAGGCAGTCCCCCCAGTGCTAAAGTTAGATTCAACACAGGACCTCAACTTTGCCAACCTTTCCATGGTCTCACAATTGTACACAACTGCGCAGGCAATTTAAGAAGTCCCCCTGCCTCCATTTCCAAAAGTTTACCAAATACTGAGTAAACCAGTTTCCCCCTGTCCAAGTGTTGCTCTTAGGCTGGGTCTTGCACAGAATGCATTCTGCCACCAGTCATACAGGAATATTTCATCCCACTCCCATTAAGCTTCATTGTAACAACAATGCTCAAACACCAAGGCACATGGTACACTCGTATTATGCTACACAAGACAGCTAGAAGTCTGTCCATCCTGAATCAGAAGCACAAAGAGGATAACAAGACTATGAAAGCTTATCACACAGACATCATCTGTGCAGTCTGTGGCTTGCTCTTTAAAGACTCAACTAGACCTGATGCACTAAAGCTTCAATCACAGAAGATGTGCCATCAGCAAAAGTCAAGAAGCTCATAGCCTACTATGAGATTACAGTATTGTACTTAACACTCTGTAAGATTTATCCTGACATATTATTGTGGCAAAGGCAGCTCTTCTTGTCCTAGAGATTTTGTACAGGTCTTAGCTTGTTAGTAGTTTTTCAAGTAATAAAAAAAAGATCATCTGAAAGAAGGGGGAGGGAAAATGAAGCCTGGAGTGCACGTTTTAACAGAAAATGTACTTACGGCTTAAAAGAAGAATGCCCAAAATACGTCTTCAGACAGGTGACGTGTCTTTCACTAGGTAGTGGCAGCAACGGATCTTTAGTGGGAGAGAAGAGAGAAAGTTCCGTCTGGAATGAAATGTTAAAACGAAGCACTGTCTTGACAAACAACAGTGTGTTCATGATTAGTGATGCCTGCCTGGGCGTCAGGATTTGAGTAAATCCAGTGAAAAGAGACATCAAACTCTGAAGATATATTTACTGGCTAGAATAAAGGATTAAGAAAGCAAAGGGGCTCTTGAGCAGCCCTGCATGAAGAGGAGAACATATGGCTTCATTATTAACATAATAAAAGCGGTAAGTATTGTAAAGTGTAGCTGCATTATTTGGACATGTTTGGACAAGATACTTGAGATGTTTTACTAGGCCTGCCTTCAAAGACCCTACTGAAATTGCACTGAGGAATACTCAACAGTGCAAGTTGCTAACAAATTCATGGTACAAAATGCAAGGGGAACCCGATTCTGTTGTGAGCACTGAAGAAACATATTCAAGATCTGTCGAAATTTATAGTTAACATTCAGCAGGAGAAAGCATGACATTTCCACTTTGTCTGTTGGGCAAGCTCACATTCCCTCTAATAGCTCATCTGGCTGCTGCTTAGAGAGATGAACTGAACAAGAAAGAATAAGGCATCTGTCCACAACTAGCAGCCCATGGTCTGCTTAGAAGCAGAAAGCAGGTCTTTTCCTAGCCTGCTCTAACTTCCATAACCAGGAAGGAAGCTTGCACACAGGAACAGTCCAAACCAACAAAAATAAAGTTTTATTTCACCTCACATTTCAGCCTCTGTTCCCCATTTCCTTTCTCCCCAAAGCACCAGCTACAAAGCACTTGGTCAAGATCAACCCCAAGCCAGATTTTCCTAACAATTCTACCACAAAGCAACAGAGGAACACAAAAATAAAGCACGTAGAAAGGTACCATCTTCCTCTCTGCTGTGTTCTGAATCATTCCCTTCAGTTCTGTATGGCCTCCGTGTCCCATAACAGTTTTACTCACATAAAGCACACATAACATCTACCTATCACGCCAGGGTTCAACTATGTTTTGAAAGGACACCTTCACATTTTCATCCTGACACACAGACAAGTACTTCTCTCAAAACCCAGATAGAATCATAGAATAGTTAGGGTTGGAAAAGACCTTAAGATCATCTAGTTCCAACCCCCCTGCCATGGGCAGGGACACCTCCCACTAAACCATGCCACCCAAGGCTATGTTCAACCCCGGCCTTGAATACCAGCAGCAATGGAGCATTCACAACTTCCCTGGGCAACCCATTCCAGTGCCTCATCACCCTTATAGTAAAAGGTTTCTTCATCATATTCAATCTAAACTTCCCCTGTTTAAGCTTGAACCCATTATTCCTTGTCCTCTCACTACAGTTCCTAATGAAGAGTTGGTCCCCAGCATCCCTATAGGGCCCCTCCAGATGATCTCCAGGTTTTGCTTTAAGAAACCAAGCACAAAATGTCCATGTGCTTCCACATCTGCTTGATAGTGAATTTATTTTTTATTTAATCATGCATTATAATTTAAAACATACCCAAACATTCCTCCTCTTCTTCCTCAACACCTTCATCTTCATCACCATCACCATGTGGTAAAATATTCAGTTCTGTGTCAGGACTTCTCCTGGCTTTATTGGACTCTCTTCCATTTAAACCTCCTTCAGCATCATCTACATCTTCTAAAGACTAAAAATCAGGAGAAAAAGTTGTTTTGGAGCACTAAACAATGCATGTCTGATGCAATATGATATAGGGACATATGAGTTTCAAACTGCTTATGACATAACTTGGATCTATCAACACACAACACACAGAAAAGCACAGTGGTCAAACTACTTTATCAGTAGTATTCGAATTCCAGGAGCCATTTCCTGGAAACCAATAAAACAGCTTTTGTTTCTTCGCTGCAAGAAGGTCTTTTAAGTCTTGAAGAGACTAAAATCAGTTGTTTGAGAAAATCAAGGGTTGGATTTTTGACTCAAGTTGATGAAGGCACACATTTGATTGAGGCTAATAAAAAAGCAGAAAGGATGGCATCCCTATGTCATGTTACAGTTATGGTACTCTAACAAACACTAACAAAACATCTTCTACTTCAGTTAATGTTTTTGATAAAAACAGCATTTACAGAAGATTGACATGCAGTAGTAAGAACCATCCAAGTGAAACCTGGTACTTCCCCAGGAGCAAAATCATCTTCCCCTCCCCAACCTCCGAGTCTTGCGTCCTAGCAAGCTCTAAGAAATACACTTGACTTCACACGTGTACAAGCACACAAATACATTCAACTGCTCTGGTGCAAACATTCAGTCACTTGACTCCAATAACACATATTATTCTAGGAAATCAGGAGCAAAGCCAGGGTAAAGAAAAATAAGACTAGATACCTGTATCTTCTTTTCAGGAAATCAAAGTTATAGTATTAAAATCACATGAAGAAGCCTGCAAAACATGGCTACAAAACAATTTGACCTACAGCCCAGGTTAGCAGTACCTGCAGCACACAAACTGCCCTGTTGTCTCAGCCACTACAACAAGGGTTTGAATGCATGACAAGCAGAGCAGACCAGTTTAGGAAAGATAATCTACACAAGCAGAGCAAGTGAGTGGATCAGGACCAAGCCAGTATAGTCAAGATGCAACAGAATACAAATGATATTGCAGTCTAGCACTAGTAAACTGAATTCTTCAGGTATCCACGTGCTCATCTGCCTTCTGTCCACTTCCTATAAACAAAACAGTTTTGCTTCATACCCCCCCCCGAACTACACTATACTCCACTGTGACCCAAGAGCATTATCATTACCAAGAAAATTAAAACCAAACCCCTGAGGCACTCACTTTAAGCATCTCCATTTCCAGTTCTTCATCGCTTTCAATGACACAGGAAATATTTTGTTCATTGTCTGTGGAGCACACCTCCTAAGAAAAAATAAATCATTTTATTCTTCTCAACAAAGTTATTTCTATTTTACCCACCACTTTTCAACGTTCCGTAGATACCATACACCATTTCCCTGTATGCTTTTACTTCTCACCGAACTAAGCACAATATTAAGCTCTGAAGTATGGCCATTAAGAAAAAAATAATCCAAGATTATTACAATGTGACAATGCCCTGGAGGAAGAGACAAAACCAGTAGTATCAGCAGGCGTGAAACACTTGGAATGTAAGAAAATCAGAATGTGATTAAAGAGGCATCAGACTACATTCAGCAATCACAAGAAGGACTGCTGTTTACAGGTCCTTTAGAAAAAAAAAGATCTGCTTTTTATTCATTACCAAGTCAGAGATGCTCAAGTGCAGAATTTCTCTCCATCCTGCCAGAAATTGTTTGATAGCATATTAGCAACTGAAAGAGGAAAACTAATTAGATTATCTTGAGCTTCTGTATTCAGAATCCTTCCAAACCCCGTGACTGAAGAGCAGCTCAGTGCTTAACTACCCCATAAATATTTTCCAGACTGAGCCATTCTCCCAGCTCACTGTAACAGTTTCTCAGGAATAGAACTTCTAAAAATCTTGGGGAATTAAGGATGAGATCACTTCCCCTGCATGGGTATCCATGATTAATGGCGGCTTTTCCCATTACCTCAGCTGCAGCTTCCTTGACGAATTCTTCTGCAGCCTGACCTTCCAAGACATGAAGCTCCTGCTCTGTAATGTCTAGTGACATGAAATCCTCCCTGTACACTTTGTCCTTAGAGCTGGTTGTTGCAGCCCCATCTTCTACATCACTGTCTCTCTCTGCCTCTTCTTCAAGATGCTCCTCCCAGAAGCCAGCTAGGGTAGCATCAGAGCAGATGCTGAAGTCACCTTCAAGTTGTTCAGCTAATTCAGGCTTTTCAACTTTCTTTGCTTCAACATTTGCTGACTCTGCTTCAAGATTTGTTGGCCTTCTCCCAGAGCTCTTCCCCAGTACAGAAGGACAACCTGAACCAAACAGCACACTTCTTAAGGCAGTTACATTATCCGACATGTTAGCTATTATTTCTGCAGCCCTAGAAGGTAAAACAATAAAAGCAGTTACTACACAGATCTCAGCCACAAACAGAACCTGAGTGTTCTACTCTGTTTCTCCAGTTTGTCCAAAACTTCACTTATATCACTGCCATTCCACATCTGTGACAATTACATTTCTTTAAACTGAAGACTACCTATAAAGACTCTCTGAAAACACTGTCTGTGGTACTGCCCCCACACTTACATCAAGTCTCCAGACTTGTAGTGGTCAGTCATGTGAGAGTCCTGACATATTTATGAAAGGTCTTACTGTGCATTTCAGCAAGCAACAGATTCAGACAAGTTCAGTGTCAAACCCATTGAAATTAGACCAGTGAAAACCCCTGTTCTTACATATAAAGACATTTTCCCATGAAGTGTAGCATGCTTTTACTTGGAAAAACAGAGATACTGCTGCTAACACCCATGTATTTTGTTGCGTGAAACCTCAGGGATCAAGACCAAAACACTTTTGTTATAGGTAAAGTAGAGACAAGCTAGCAAAAATCTAACCTGTGCACATTTTCAGGTTGTCCAGAACAGTCAGGGATGCAAGAAGCCAGGTCTATTATTTCTGCAGCTAGTGAATTCAAGCGCTCCTTCATACACATGTCATCTGTAAGAAGTGCCATCAGAGTTATTTCACAACAGTTGAGGTCTAACAGCTAAATGCAAAGAAGTCCCATTTAAGTAATTGCAGTTCTACAAGACCTAAAGCTGAAAAGACAGCCTTTTCCAGTGCGTAAGACAAGTATACAGAATGGGGCCAAGCATTTCTTCCAGCGTCTGGTTACACATTCTCAGGGAAAAAGGAAATACAACAGGACCATTACTAAGTGATCCTTCCTCAGTATCTGCTCCAGCTTCCAGGAAAAATTGCTGCTAACGCAAATATGCTGACTAAACCAAACTCAAAAAATTGCACCTAATATTAAGATAGTACTCCACTTCTGGCTGATAGGAAAGTAAAATTCAGCCAGTACAAAACGGAAATACACTTCTCACCTCTTTCTCCAACCATAAGCTACATGCAATCCATAACTTTGCTTATGATGCATGAACTGAACAAGACCTGAGACTCCCAAACCACTTTTCTAATCAAGTACATAATGCTCAGATGTTCTAAAAATTTGGGTCCTATTAATACACCTCAAGAGAAACATTTCTTCATAACGTGTTCTTTCTTGGGTCTTATCTCTTTTTGAACTAGATGTTTGTGCCTGCATCAGCAAAATTGGTATTAACTCACTGAAGTGTTTCCATATACAAACTGGAATGACAGCAGGAATTCTTACCACCTTTGTATACAGCAGAAACAAACAACATAGCAAGACTGCATTCCTACATTACGATCGAACATACATAGTACGGTAACCCAGGACGGTAACCCAGGACATCTGAGAACCTTTACCGTCTGTTCTCTCTCTGAAAGTACTCACCAAGAAGCCAGACAATCCTAACAAAGATACTAGGAAAAAGAATTTGTTGGCAAATAGAATATTTCACTCTACATTGAACGAAGTCCTTATGCTTGGAAGTATAATTTACCTCTTCTTCCACAAAGTACTTTCTGGTCACTGTTCCTCATATCTTTCAGTTTTTCATAAATGATAAGACCAGCCTGCAAAATAGAGAAAAAAATATCACTCAGTACTCTGCAGAGAAACACCATCTCAGACAAAGCAAAAAAATAATCAAGAATTAATAAAGCAAACTGCGGCTAGAATACATTCTGAACATCCACTCCTGATTTGTTGGTACGTGCCATACAACCACTGATGGTCTGTCTTACTGCACTGTTCATCACAGCTAGGTAATACTTTACAGAATGCTTCACAAAATGGATCCACACTGTAGCAGAAATTCTTATATAGACCCCAGCACAGTTATCTTACTGAGTTAGCTGCAAACAGAGAGCTCCAAGCACTCACCTCAGGGTTTCACCATCTGCTTTACTTCATTCAGATTTAATGCAGTGCTCCGAGAGAATAGCTATGAACCTACTAAGACAGATTCTGTGTGCTTAATATTTCCCTTGATATGAATAGTAAGTTCTAAAAGGAAAATGCAGCCTAAAGCCAAGAACGTGATAATTAGGCTACACATGTTAACAAGAGCATCCTAAAGTGGGAAGAAACAAGTGTCACTTGTGCCACACGGAACACTTGTGCATTATGTATTCCTGTGAGGCTCCAAGAGGCAGGTGAGGTGAACAGAGCATAGCAAGAAAGAGGAACTGCCTGGAAAAATGCTGAGTTGGGTCTCAACAGGTGCTAAACTAGAAACTATGCAATCTTTCCTGAGTCAGAACAAAAAGCAGAGACCTCTGTCCCACTTTCCTTCCTCTATCTAACCTCAACACAGAAATAAAAGCCTGAAGGTATCTTATTTTGCTGCCATAAAAAAAATCACCTTGTCCCAGGAAGCAGGCAGCACCCAGCAGCACATTGGTAAACCCCCTTCACAGAACTGCAGGAAAAGGATGCTCTTTCTGAAATTGAGGCAGCAGACACTTTTACAGAGCTACATAAATCCACATCCAACTACATTACTGTTTCTGGTAATCCATACTGTGGTTCTGCCAAATTAGCCACTAGAGAAGGATGTATTTCTTCCTATTTGCTTATTAATTTTATCTCATCTATTACATTTAGAAGGATTTTGATTCATAAGCTGCTCAAGAAAGATGAGCAAAACCCCCAGCAGAAAAAACAGCCAAAATTGCTAACCAGCTACAGTTAATACCTCCAGAAAAGGGAGCCAAAAAATAATTACCCACTCTTCAGTTCCATAAGTGATTACTGTACTTAAAATACACACCAGACGTTACACCCATGTGGGATAATCATACTACAATCATTTAGGCTTTCTCCATAAAGATGCAGATAAAATTCACCCAATGGCTCCATCAAAACTCACTTCCCTGAGTGAGTCCAAATGGACAGACACTCCTCAGGCTGATTGTTGGTGCCTGGGTAACTTCGCACATTCAAAGCACAGCAGAACTTCCAGGAGCTCTGCTTCCTGGAAAAATTTCAATAAAAAGCAAATCTTGGAAAACTATGAAACACTTAGAGGTAAGGACCCCATGGGAGGTCCAAGGCTGCTGTGGAATGGGGTCTCTTTCTTCCATCTACATTCAATTTTCTATGTGAAGCATTCATCACAATATCCTCTTTCAGTGATGTGGTTAATAAAACAGGTTAGTGTAGGTACAAGCAGCACCATCTTCAACAGAAAAGATATTACGACACTCAGGATGAGCACTGAGGTTTAAAAACCTGTGATAAAAAACTGCACAGCAACATATCTGGTGGCACTTCCACCTTTAAGCATCCCATATCCACAGCAGACCTCATGGTTTTCCTACGTTCACTGTGTTCTGCAGCAGAAAGTTATTAAAAATTGCAGCTAACAGCATGCTAGAGAAGACTTAACATGAGTAGAACAGTGATCTCGCCTTGTACGTACATAGGCATCTGTGGCTGCATACATTTTTTGGTCCTCATTGAGTGGAAACGCTTTCCAGTTACTACAGCGGACAGACTTATCCTTCAAAAGCTGCTTGCCAAAAAGGTGTTTCACCAGACCATTTAGACTCCAGATCTCCTTACACCTCAGCTGGGGAAAGAAAACAAACAAACAAGCGGACTTGTTTAAAGGAGGAAACAATTGACCAAACAGGGTGTATTCCTCAAAGCAGGGAAGTGTACTTAATCCCTCTTCAGAAGCAGAGAGCTCGGGGTTAGTCAGCACAAACTAGTTTCTGAAAGCAGTAACTGTTTCTCAAGGCTTAAATCTTTTCTCAATACATTAAAAGGTAGTTGAGTCACTTGCAAGCTGTACTTCCCTGCCTTGAAACTGTATTGCTAGAGGACATAGCTACATTATCAAGCTGGAGAAACTGCATTAGGGCCCAGTGAGTTCACACAATGTGAGGTGGTACTGTCATGCTACCAAAAATATCTGTGCAATATAGTCTACAGTTGATAAAGCCATAGACTTAAACAGTAACCCTCTTTCCTCCAGGATTTTTCTATCATTTGCCTTTCAAGTTAGAGAAATTCGATATCAACACTAGGAAATTATTTAATATAAACACAGGAGTAATTAAGTCTTCCTGTGTTTTGTCACCTTCTGCAAGTCTGAAACCAAGCATAAGCCAGAGCATGCCATTTAGACCATGTTAGTCACTACTCAGCATGTTGGGAAGCAGCAGTGAATCAGAAGTCTCTAGAAGTCACCCCACCACCCTGCAGTTTTCAATTGCTTTTTTAATTCTACTTAACATGTGGCAAATGTGGATGACATAGTCTTAACAGCCAGTTTGGGAAACTTCCCTTCAGACCCTGAGGATTCAGGACTCACAGGCACAGCTTTCCACTATTCCAGCTTGCAACTAGTTGCAAAACATGCAGAACTGCAGCATTATCAGCTCATCCCTTTAAACCTAGTCTAAACAAAATCCCAACCAACTGCTCATTTTAGGTTCCCGCAGCCCTTCCCCCTGCATTGTGCCATTACATATAACCCTATTTTGTTCTCTCAGGCTTCTCTTTCAAGTTTATTTTTGGTTTGTTTTTTCTTCAGCAGAAGATCACATTGCTCATCTTCATAACAAATTATCCTGGAGCCAAGCACTGGGATTAAAAAGGGTGAGGGAAGTGAACTGAGGAAACACCTAGTCTGAAAATAAATAGCTTCTATTGCTTGAGCAAAACACTTTAATTTGTACAACTCCCAAGCCACTAGGAATTGAAGCTCTAGGTTTCAATTTCAATTTCAACTCCAGCGCTCAAAAGGAGAGCACTGCCCCAAATGCTGAAGATAGATCACATAGCTATGATTTAATTACGCAGGGCGCATAAAGCACAGAACAGGGCAAGGCGTAAGTAGTGTTATTTCTGGGCATAAATCTGTCCTCCACCAAGAAACTACAACTGTTGCTACCATCCTACCAAACAAAATATGCACCGAAAGAAAGAAAAGTGCATGGAAAGGCCAAGTATAGGTGAGGGAAAGCCTTGTATATACAAAAAGAGAAGCTTTAAGGTACATGTTAAAAATAAGTATGGCAGTGTGATTTGGAAGGCAATGAACCTTTTACTCCCTTCCTTATTAAGATAGCATTTGTAACACCTCACATTGAATGCTACCTAACCAAAATCCAACTAATATGAAATTCAGAGAGCACCAAACAACACTACTTCTAAACAACAGGTCATCAGGCTCTGGAAACTGTACCCACATGGGAGCAGCCAACTTCACCAACTTCAAAGTTGTGATGAGTCTCTGAAAGATATTTCTTAGAATCACAGGAGGGTTTGGTTTGGAAAGGACCTTAAAGATCATACAATGCCAACCCCCTGTTATAGGCAGGGACACCTTCCACTAGACCAGGTTGCTCAAAGCCCTGTCCAATATATTTCTAGGGCTCTAGCTTATGTTGTCAACAACTCTACATGAAGGACTTGAAGGTAGACATTGTTGATTGAAGGGCTTGAAAGACCACCAAGCAAGCCATGGCACAAGAGCTGCCTCCCTTTGAACAGGCATCAGTCTTCACTACCTCTGCAGCATTTCTTGCATCTTAAAGGTTCAGCCAATTGCTGGGATAATCACACCATTGCCAGTAGAACCCTCACTAGACATAATCTAGTACTAAGGAGTAAAGAAAACGCATCTGCAGCTGAATTACCTTGTAAACATGAGAGGTGAACAGACGGGACAAATATTCACTGAGAACTAGCTCACTGAAAGGCAGTACTCAGTTTTGTGGAATTCCTTGAGAGTTCTTTATAAACTTACTTTAAGTTACAACACATCCCTGCTTTATTCTATAGAACATGTTTGCTGTTAGCATTGAACTCCATTAGGAAGCCAAGGAAGCCTCCTTCTGTGTAGCACAATAAAAAGATCCCCTCCCACAACAAAAGGGTTGTACCTTCTCATTAGCAATGTCAGCCAGCTCCACAAAGCTCTTCAGTTTGATTTCAAAGTCACTCATCAGCTTCCACTGATCTCCCTCAACTCCTACACCAACCTTTTTAATTGTTTCATCTTCAAGAAGTCTTTTGAGTCCCTTGGGAAAACCTAAAAATAGATGGAGTCCAAACAGGAGAAACTAAGTACTGGAAGATGCCAGAAGGTCTAAAGGAAATGACAAAATCCCAGCAAAAGAGCCATCTGCAAAAAAAACCCGTGCTTTTAGAGGAAAAGCCCCAGAGTTGCTCGGTTTAAGCGCCTGCCTGCACTCCGGAATGACTGGAAACACCAAATGGTTATCATGTATCATCTGCAGACAAGCAGAAATGAACATGGGAAACACCCAAATTCAGTTGGCATCTAAAAACAAAACAGTGAGAAATTTAACAACCTTGTTTTGGCTTAGTGATCATTACATCACATAACAGAAAGGCAACTTCTAGCTGAGAAAGACTTCAATTCACAGATTTGCATGCTCAAAGAATCATAGAATGATAGAATAGTTAGGGTTGGAAAGGACCTTAAGATCATCTAGTTCCAACCCCCCTGCCATGGGGAGGGACACCTCACACTAAAACATGCCACCCAAGGCTCTGTCCAATCTGGCCTTGAACACCGCCAGGGATGGAGCATTCACAACTTCCCTGGGCAACCCATTCCAGTGCCTCAACACCCTCAAAGTTAAGAACTTCTTCCTCATATCCAATCTAAACTTCCCCTGCTTAAGTTTAAACCCATTACTCCTTGTCCTATTGAAGTCTATTTCAAGTTTACAGGACTGAATTAAACCATGTACCTTTGGTATCTGGTTTTCTACAGGAGGCAACAACCACAGATCCCTCATGCATGAACCAAACCAGCTTTTTCTCCCCACTGTGTTTGATTCCATCTAAAATTATGATTATCTGAAATACATACCTTGAGAAACCCACTGCTGAATACCCTGAATGAATCTCAAGTGTAATTCTAGTACCTACAAACACATAGTACTTAATATCTGGCTTGGTTCTCATTTCAAATTTCACCTTTTAACTACAGTAACGTGCTTATACACTTCAACAATCACTCTGCATGGCTGATTTTATTTTTTACATGACTATCTCCACACTTTCATGGCCACCACTGACACACAACACAGACATCTTTGCAACTACAGCCACAATCAGCTGTGCTAGGAAGTTCCAGGTCCATTGAAAAATTAGAAAATTACTCCTTTATGGAGGAGGCAGACAGTGCAGCTGACTAAAAGCTTGCAACATACGCAGCTGACTTAGCAAATAAAGGATTTTCACTTAAGAATATAATCATGAAAACCTTCAAGGATGGCAGCTTCCCAGCAGAGGGCCTGTCCCCCATTTCTACCACCTAACTTCTAGAGAAGAAGTTTTAAAAAAATCTTAAGCTCCAGAACTAGATAGAGACTAAACCCTGGGAAAGAGGCCATATTTTCTTACAAGTCTGTAATAAAAAAAGAAGAGATGGAAAATTATCAAGAATCTTCCTGATAAATAGATGTAGTTCTTTCCTTTATACACAGCTCAAAAACTCTCCACCCTCTTCTTCCTGCAGAAAGAAGCATTTCTCCTCCATTCCACCCCCCAGAATGGTAGGTCTTATCCAACTGGCTAATCCTGCCAGCATCTATGTTTCTGTAGACCAAATATATTCTGCATAATAAGCAGAAATTGGCATGGTTCCTGCAAAAAGGTTGACATCTCCATGCAAAACACACCTCCCACTGGCAAGAGCAGAAATTTTAGGACATGATTCAGGAGGAAACACCATCTTCTGCTGTAACACACAGTAGCCCACATGCAGCCGTACTCAGCATTTACACACAAACATCTTCACTTACAGAATCAAAAGCATTTCAGCCCTTGATGATTCTTCCTCCCTTAGCTTCCTTTCCTCAAATCTTTTTCTTTTGTGCCTTTTGTACCTTTCTGCCTCGATTGAATAACCTCCAGCAATTAAATTTTCCACCTCATTTGCTATAAATGACAAAGGATTGAACACCAACATTAAAACTATCACCATTATAGCTCAGCATGTACACCCCAGGGAAATCAGAGACATCTTGCAGGCATAGTTTCAATCTAACATTCAAACCAAAGGTTATAAAATTGCAGCCTCCTTCCCTCATTCCCACATTCCCTATTTGGAAGCCTTTATTCACATCTATAATGAATTCAGACTCCACTGAGCACAAACCCCTTCTCTTCCCACAGCTGCATCTCACCAGGTATCTGGTGCTCTTTCTGATAATCAATGTCACAAAATGCAGGCATTAGGAACAAAACAGCACAATGGCCATCACGTTTGAGGGGTTTTATTATTAAAACCAAATTAAGAAGAAACACAGCCTGCTATATTTAGGTTCCATGTTTATTTTGACACTACACAGAAAGCTCTGTCTATGAGCAGGGAATTAAATTTTGGAAGTTAAATTCAAATCTTTTTTCCCAAAGAGAAAATTAATATTCAAGAGATATCATTTTGCCCTGTTCAGACCTTAAGGCACTGTATGCCAGCACACAGGGCAAGACTTGGGCTAAGATCCACTTAATACACATCAGCAATACTCAAATAATAAATCTATTTATTATAAGCAGGAAAGAGAAGGATGGATTTTTACTATGCAGCATAGCATGAAATATTGGCTATTGCTCAAAGTTAAGTTCAAACTTAACCATAGCAAACAGAAGGTAACTCATGGCCTAACAAATAAGAAAGAAAGAAAGAAAATACAGTACCTGACATGGAAGAGATGTGGAACAAATAACACTTCTCCTCAGATATACATATCTGGATTACTGCTATTTTGGCTGTTTTTCCTTTAGTATATGATAGTGGCCATTCAATATCAAATCCAACAGCAGCCCCATCTGATAAACTTTGCCTAAAAAGAAATAGATACTCTTCATGTTTAACTGTTCTTCTACCAGTATTTAAACTATCAGGTTTAAATCATCTTACATAAAAAAGAATTGAGAGCTAGCACATCCCCTTTCACACATACAGGACACAGAAACCATTTTAAAATCAAGACAATAAGGCTTGTGAAATTCCTGCTGGTCACAAAGCTTCAAGAAACCTCAAACCTTAGCAGATCTTATCACATGCAAACAGTAGCATAGCAAGCTGTGGAAGATTGACCAGGGCTGGACCCCAGGCATCCCCTTAAGACAATCTATTTCCCCCCTCCTGAGCCAGACAAGGAAAGGAAATATAATGAAAGGACAGGGAGGGAACACTCACCAATTACCATCATGAGCAAAACAGACTTGACTTGGGGAAATCAGTTTACTTAATCACCAAGTAAATCAGAGTAGGATAATGAGAAATAAAACCAAATTCTAGCACACCTTTCCCTCACCCCTTCCTTCTTCCCAGGCTCAACTTCATCCCCAAATTCTCTACCTCCTCCCCATCAGTGGCATATGGGGAGGGAGTATGTGGGTTGCAGTCAGTTCATCACAGTGTCTCTGGGCTCCTTCCTCCACAGGGAAGGATTCCTCACATTCCTCCTTTGCTCCAGCATGGGGTACCTCACACAGGAGACAGTTCTTCACGAACTTCTCCAATGCAAGTCCTTCCCACAGGCTGCAGGTCTTCATGAATGCCTCGGCCTGGGTCCATTCCATGGATGCAGTCCTTCAGGAACAGGCTGCTTCAGTGTGAGTCCCTTTCATGGGGTACAGTCTTTCAGAAACAGGCTGCTCCAGCCTGGGTCTTGCCAAGAGCCTGCTCCAGCATGGGTTTCCCATAGGGTCACAGCCTCCTTCAGGTATCCCCCTGCTCCGGCATGGCATGGGGTCCTCCAGGGGCTGCAGGTGGAGATGTGCTCCAGTGCCTGGAGCAGCTTCTCTGCTCCTTCTTCACCGACCTTGGTGTCTGCAGAGCTGTTCCTCTCACATATCCTCACTTCTCACTCAGGCTGCAGCTGTGCAGGCTTTTTTCCACTTCCTAAATTATTTATCACAGAGGTGCTATCACCATCACTGATGGGCTCAGCCATGGACAGCAGCAGGTCCATCTTGGAATCAGCAAACATTTGCTCTATCAGACACAAGGAAAGCTTCTAACAGCTTCTCACAGGAGCCACCCATTACCAAAACTTACCATGAAAACCCAATACATAAGTCTTAGTAAACAGCCAGATACAATAGGTGCAGTAATTTATACTCCCTTGAAAGCTTGTTCTTTATCTAACCCATTGCACTAAAAGGCAGAGAATAATAATTTGCATCATTAATATACTATCTTTTCTTGACATATCCAGTCCCCAGTTATGAATTCTCATATACACCTGATTTCTTACAGCTCATGTTATTCACAGCATGGAAGGCAGAAAACTTGCGTTAGAGCCTTTACGTCTTCTGCTTAAAGGGACCGCAAGGTTCAATAATGGCATCTCCCATAAGAAAAAAAGAAAAACACAAAGACCAAATAAGAAACTAAGCCCGCATAGCACAATGGGGAGAAAAGCCAAATCCTCCTTGGAAAGGAAACAGCACTAGAAAAACAAACAAACAAACAAACAAACAAAAAAACACCAACAAAACACAACAACAAAAAGAAAACTGAGCAAGAGCTATTACCTGATATCTTCTGAAAGGAGGGAACAGTCACTGACTTCATAGCTGTACACAACAGAGCCACGGAACTCTAGGAATGGCAACCCATCTTCCAAAACACTCCTCTGAAAAGCAGACTTCTGTCAAACAACATTTGGAAGAGGCTAAGTTACTGGCCACATGAAAGCATCAGCACTACAAACGCTGCATGCGACGTGAATGCTGTGCCCCAGCAAGGCAGGCATCAGTGTTTCCCAAAATCCTGGGGCAGAACTGTGCTCCACACACAGAGGCAGCAGCACTGTCAATTAACAAAAGGGTGACATTCCCCTTTATGAACATTTGGGTCCATGTCCCCATTTATTTGCTTAGCTCCAAGCACTGAGACTGAAATCCTGCAGGCTGAGTTTTTACCTCAATTACTTTTGTTGTATTCTTCCCATAAAAGAGATTTGGTAGCTTTCAAGAACAATGTTCGGAAAAAGAAGCACTTTAGACAGTGTCAAAAAAGCCCTTAACTCTATTTCAAATGCTGGAGCGTTTGCACATCTCTCATTTGAGGGAAAAATATTAAAAATGGGCAATAACTTCAGTAATTCTTCAAGTCATTCAAATCTGGTCAGGCTAAAATTCTCCAACACATCTCCACTTCAGTACAACTGTATAAAATAGCTCAGTTCCCCCATTTCTTTGGTCTCATATTTCAGCAAGCCCACTTCACTTAACTCTGCCAGATACAGTGTGTGAGGAACTTCACAGAGCTCTACCTAAACTCCATGGATTTAAACTATCTGAAGGATTTAAAAGGACCACTGTCCCCCACCAACTGCTGATTACTGGCTTACAAACTAAAGCTTTAAGCATATGAGTAAGGTGAAATACAACACTCCAGTTAACATTTTTCCCTCCTTTCAGAATGGGGTTTACTAAAAGTTCAACAGGTAAAACTTAACTGAACTGCAGAAATTCTGATAGTTTACCTACCTGAAAAAACTTCATTTTGGATCAAAATACATAGTAAATTACAATGCTAGTAATATCAAATATGGGTAAGTATGCCACATTAACACTTAAAAACCAACATCTTGTCAATCTAAAGGGGCCACAACAGACAAAAGAGGTTTTAATACAGTTTCTGAAACAAGTTGCTTGGAAGGGCGAGATTCTGGAACACAGACAGTGCTGATTTTATGCTTACACAACAAAACATTCCCTCCAGTTAATGAACAGTCAAAGTTTAAACAAAACCCTTTCTCCAATTGCTGATTGAAGAAGGGTTCCATGGTACACGGCTGTACCACAGCACATGGAAGTCATCTTGGTTAAATGACATAGCAATATCCACACTACTAATTTTTAACTCCTGCTCTATGAGAACTAAGTCTTCAGATTTCCACTCAGTTTTCTACTTGCTAAAGCAGTTCCAAATGTTGCAGGTGAAGGGTGCTGCTTCTGGTGGGAAGTTTTATACCAAGTAATTGAGGAGCTAATTTTAATTATAGCTTATAGAACAAACCAGCTGTAATCATTCAGAGATGTCAGAGGCACAGGTATAACAACATGCAAGTGCTCCAATGTTGTTTTATTACACACTGCACATCAATTAGTTTATTACTTTATTAACACAGGGCAAACTTCAGTTTCCTCCATATGATGACATACCTTTTTATCACCTAAAACTTCCTCTTGGCTTTGAGTAAGCATCCACTGTGGATATTTGTTCTGCAGACTAGTAGTTGGCAAATCCATTTGATTTATTTTTTCCACATTTCTGTTTCTTCAACATAAAAATAGGAACAAAAAAGAATGGTCAGTTTGTAGAGACAAGCTGTTATTATCATCAGGCCAGAACAAGGTGACGGAAGTTCACTATCTTGAACTTAAAAGGGTTTATGCACAAGAACAGATATTTACAGAGCTGCCCACATTGAATATCAAAAGTCCTTTAGGCATTATATTCTTATTCACATATCAGTAAGAAAACAAGAAAAAAAAAAGGGGGGGAGGGGAAACCCCAACCCACAAAACACAGGGAAAACCTCTTAAAGTCCTGTGGGAAAAAGAACTGAGTCTGTTTCCATGGAGAGCAATGACTTGGAACAGAAGAGTACACCTACTGCCATCTCTGGTCAACACAGCCCTTGTTACCTAGCCAAATATTGATGCGGTGGTTTAGACAACAGCATAGGAATATGCCATCTAAAACATCCAACCCAAACCAGGGACTATCAGACTCTCACAAATATCACCCCAAGACATCTACTGCCTATACAGGACCTCAGAGCTGCAAGCCCTCAACCAAGGTAAGGAAAAACACAGAATTTCTAGGGAAAACTACAGCCAAACAAGGCACATGCTGCTAAGCTCTCTGGCATGGACCAGATGACGGCTAAGGCTGCTTAGCGATTTGCCAGCCCTTCATTCAAACCAAATGAGTTCACTGAGCAGAGACAGCTTATTCCCAGGGCATTAGGAAGCAGGGTACATTTCCTGAAAGGGAACAGAGATGATGGAAACACAGAGCACTCCATAGAAATGCTGTAAGTTTAAAGTAAAGAGACTTAAGTTAGGAAGATATACTGTTCATAACACCAGGAGATTTTCAGCCTTAATGACTTGGGCTTGCTTTCAGGGAAGCGGAGCAGAATTTCCAAGTTGTGAGCAAACAATGACTGGATTAGAGCTGTTCCAGCTTCTCCCCAGACTGCTTCTAGCATGACTTAGAAATCCCACTGGGGATTCAAACAGGTCACAAAGAAATTTCTCATCCTGCTTCCTCCCACTAGTCCCCAGGCGCTCAATGCCTCAACTACAAGTTCAGGGTACACATATATAGTAT
>JAOEHX010010691.1:0-10952 GCA_025448015.1 Bolborhynchus lineola | reverse complement strand
CCTTTTTATGTTGAGGACACCAGAACTGCACACAGTACTCCCAAGTGAGGTCTCACGAGAGCAGAGTAGAGGGGCAGGATCGCCTCCCTCGACCTGCTGGTCACACTCCTTTTGATGCAGCCCAGGATACAGTTATCTCATGTGATATTCCCTTCTGCAATGTGTCTGGGTCAGATTTCAACCAAATTTCCCCATAGTTTCTTCCAAGTAGGAAATTATTTTGGTGGTGAACAGATAGATATTTCTAGGAAGCCTGATTTTCTTCATTAGTATTAAAGTTAAATTACTTCTTAATCATGTTATTAAATTACATATTGACTCATGATAGAAATGATACAGCTACTATTCGTTTGACTGGTTTTCAAGTAAGTGGATTAGTACTGATACGCTATTGCTTCTTCTCATCTTTGTTCGCTATAGCTTCTGATGCAATCCTTTATCTTTAGACTTGTTGAAAACCAACCATTTCTTTTGAGAAATTTCCTTTACCTATTTAAGAACATTCATATAGCACAATCTTAAGTTTTTTGTTTTATTTCTGTGTTGGGCTTTTTCCTTCCCTTACTGTGTGTTAAGTGCCTTCAGGCAGTTATTAAAATGTGGCATAGAGAATGTGAATGACTATTTCTGATGTAAAATAATTAACAGTGAACTGAGGATGAAACCAGTTCAGAGTGTTCAGAGATAATGAATTGCTTTTTAGATTTTTAGCAGAAGTTTCTATGGTACTATGAGTCCACAGTTCATTACATTGTGGTACATAAGTGTATTGCTTTGTTTTCATCAGTGTTTGATGCTACCACAGTAGGTGTAACTCTTGGTTCTATATCTGCATTGAGTTGATATTAATACTTCACAGCTCCTACCTCTACAATGGATCTTAGTAATTTATTTCAAGCTTCATCTTTTTCATGGAAAATTTTCTTGAATGGGATGTGTGATAGGGGACAGGCCTTAATTCGAAATATAACCTTTTTCTTTGTCACAAATGGTCGAATCTTGATTCATAATCTGCCTTTGTTCTGTCTCACTTTTGATCAGCAATTTACTATATCAGCCTACAGGGATTTCTTGAAGCTTGTTCTCACTATAAACTTATACCTTGATTACCAGTTGTATTCACTATTTAAATATCTCTTCCTTTATGTATCTCTGATTGTAAAATGTGTTCATTTTAGGATTGACACTGTTTTTTCTTTCATTTTTTTCCCTGTGCATCTTTAGCAGTGCATTCTTGTATTTATTTCCTTATCTTCAAGACTGCTTACTTTGATTCTGTGGCATTTGTACTTACTATGCTTCTGCTGTACCCCATTTTCAGGCCTTGCTTTCCTGTTCAGTCTATATGTCACTGTAGTCAGACCTACAAGGTATCCGCCTCTCCTGTGAATCTGGCAGCTTTTGCTCTGTGAGTCTGAGCGAATGCCTGTACATGACTGAATGTCAGGAACAGTTGTTAAGCTCCATTATTTACACATGTGTGCAGAAAGACAAAAGTCAAGAACTAGGAGTCTGTGGCATATCTTTCCACTAAGAGAAAAAAGGACTTGGCAGTGAAGCTTGACATGTGATGTATTATGGCCCAGATCCAACTATAATTTGTATGTTAGTCTGGAAATAATCCTTCAGCAGAAAGATTCTGCATATAAATTCTCTGAAGTTCATAGAGAAGGAGAGGTTTTTAATTGTTTAGTGGCGAAGACCAAACCACTTAGGTATTATGGTGCTCCAGAACGTAGGTAGGTGTGTATGTGCTTGTGTTGTTCTGACTTAGATAATATACTAAATTGCAGTGCAGTGTAAATAGACATATTTTTCTGTTCTAGCACACTCTCCCATTGCTGTATGATCCCCTGTCTAGTTTATGAACATTAATGGACTTGGGGAGCAGAAGAGAGGGTCCTTTTTGTTGATCGGTGGAAATTCTTTTTCTGTCATTGCAGATATTATTAAAAACTGCCAAGACACCCTGTGAGCATGGAAGCATTTAGATCTTAGGTCTTGTGTTCATCTGTACTGCTATATGCATAGTGAAAATGTTAGAAACACATGGTAATGTGTAATGAGACATAGGCTTTCTTAAAGAATTATTTCTCTGGCATCATTTGTTTATAGTGGGAGAAACATTTAATTAAACCTGTAGACACTAACACAGAAATGTAATAATTTTGTATTTGTGTAATGCATACTGTAATACTTAATGAGAAATTGGCTCTAAAAACGTTTTCCCTCTCAAGGCAGATGTGCTATCAGTGACTGTAATCTGTCCTCTAGGTTAAGCACAGATCTACTTAGTAATAGCTTCTTAATGTCTTTTACAAAATACACATTTTGCAGTGTTTTGCTTTAACAAGGTACTCATCTGGGGTCTGTTGTCTTCATATTTCTTGTAAGTTACCCGTTTTGGAAAATACCCTGAAAACACTGTAGAGAAGAGAAAGGACATTTTTGGAAGAGGGCAGTATGAAATAATGATGAGGGCTTGCACAGAGTGTAAAAGACTGCTGGAAGGGGCAGGAGGCAAACAGAAGTTGGGCATGGGTTTCGAGGAGGTGTAATTCTGAGGAGAGGAAAGTATAATGTGTTTTCAGGATTGCTTGTTACTGCCCTTGAGCTCTTCCTGGAGGTATGTACTATCTACAATTTGCCCTTTGGTTGTTGTGCTTTTAAATTCCTGTAATGTATTGTCTGGTCTCCACTAAAGATGCCAGTCAGCTTTTGGAATGATTTTTTTTAGTTCTTTCTAAGATAGTAAAATCTCTCTCTCTTTTTTTTTTTTTTTTTAAGAAGCTAAGAAATGCATCTGGTTTTCAAGACCAGGTATTTGAAAGTGATGCATGTGTCTCTTATGGGAGACTGAGAATTATGTGCTTAAAGCCTACTGTTATTTGAAGAAGTACTGCTAGGCAGCCATTCTAACTGTAGAAATGGGCACTATTAACTATGACAAGTAGTGTGAGTAGGAAAGGGCATCTTTGGCCTTTCTGTTTTTCACGTTGCTCAAAACTGCTAAGAAACTAACCAATTTAAGATCACTAAATTTAGACTTCTGTTAAAACAAGGCCAAGAGGTCAAAAGATACTGTAGAGATAATAGATAACAGCAAGAGAATTTGTGATGGATACTGTAGTACGAAGTTCTTTAATATTCATCCCTCCCTCAAGGGGTTTCCTATAAAGTGATACTACATGCTAGGTCTGTATAATGCTCAGAAGGCTTTTCTTGGCCTTCTCTTTTTTGTATCATTTGAAGGGTTTGTTTTTAAGACAAAGGACATGATTTTCAGTTTCATGTAAGGTTGCATTTGTAGAAATATTACAATGGAACAAGTTTCTTGGTTTTCTGAAAAAATTAGGTGTCTTAATTCTTGTAAACCTCATTTACAGAAAAATTCTATTACCCCATTGCCTTGTACATTATTCTTTTCAAATGTTTGTGTGTCTGGAATCCTTCCTTTATTGCTTTGGATAGTCCTGAAAAAATTCAGAGGTGGTTGGGTGAATAATTGACCACTGTGATTGTCAGCACATGCCCCGTCATCTGAAAGGTGTGATATGGTGATGTGTAATTCAAAATCTTACTCTCCGGCTGCAGTGAGAGAGGCTTGGGGTTTTGGTTTGTTTTCTTACAACTTCTGACAAGAGTGGGTTCGAAAAGGTGCCAGGTGTTGACCTTGTGGCAGCCATGGTTGTGAATATTTAGTTTTGTAAATGTAAAATCTAAAACTTATACCTGTCATATCTATTATGATTTGAAAATTGTGTGGTCTGTACAGGGTCACTGTCCTAGGTAGATCCTTCAAAGCTGTGGAATTCTGATCTTTTGGTAGATGGATAAACAACAGCAAGAATTATTTGCCTCGTATTGCTTTGTGTGTAGTCTTCTGCAGTGCTCTTTGATCTGTACTGCAGTATGGCATCAACAATCACTTCATGGTGTGACCTAGATGAAGTAAACAGAGGTGTCTCTGGCTTTTTTGTGTAGTTTTTATGTGTTGAGACATTTGAGAATAATAATCCAAGGTTTGGGGGAGAGCAAACATGCTGTTAAACCTCTGATTTGTACCAAAGAATGAACTCTCATAGTAATGGTAATCATATTGAGAAAGCAGAAGAGAGCATCTGTTTACTTTGGTCGGAGGCAGCATGTACTATACGTTGCACATACCTACTTCTTTGAGAAGAGGCAAACTGGCCAAGTCAGTCCTAAGAAAATAAAAATAATAAATAATGCCAAGAAAATAAAAATAAAAAATAATGCCAAGGAAAATATTGCTTAAAAGGCTGAATAGCAGCTTACAGTGTCGTCTGAGTAATAAAGCAAACTGGAAAAGGATTTTGATGCACGTCTAATATTTAGGTATCATCTATTTTCAGTGATCTTTGTGGCTTTTTATCTTTTTCATCATATTTTTATTTCCTTGTTTTTGTAGGCTGGGTTTGGCTATGGCTTGCCAATTTCTCGTCTGTATGCTAGGTACTTTCAAGGTGACCTTAAACTGTACTCCATGGAAGGTGTTGGTTCAGATGCTGTAATTTATTTGAAGGTATGAATTTGACCCTTTTATAAGCTAGTAATGTGATGCAGTTTGTTTATAGCAGGCTGAATAAGTGACCTTTCTCACTTTTCACTCCTCAGCTTGTTTTCAAATCGGTAATTGCTATCTTCATTATCTTATCTGAATCAGGTACATAGAGTCCTGAAACCCAAGGTTATAAACGTTAAGTTGGCACTAATACTAGTTTGCTTTCATTTTTCAGTTCCTAGTTTTGGATCTTTGCTTTCTGTTAATCCATCATAAGTGCTGAATTTCCAAAGAACTGGGTGATAAGATATAATTTTGGTTCATACTTTGATCCTAAAAGGTCTGACGGCAATAAAACTGACAAAACTGTTGACTAACTTCTGACTAGTACATACTCTTTCTCTATGCAGTTCTTGACCTTTGTGCAATAGACTGTATTGATCCTGTTGTCATGTTTTGGGAGATTCCAGGCTCCTCAGGGGCTTTAAGGTTGAAACTGTTTGAATTTCATCAGGGAATTTGAAAGAATATAGTGTACAGCTCATGTGCAGGTTGTTGACTTAATGTTGGCACTTTGCCTTTCTGTATGTAGCAAGTTGTGGAATCTTATGCTAACCTTAGTTTATGATGGGTTTAATCCTGTGCATGTGTGTGTGGAGGAGAAAGGTACGGCTTTTCTCAATGGAAAAAGGCATGCTGATGGACTGCACGAGATCAGTCCTCACAAATCAGTGTGCTGACAGAGTCCAAGTTTGCTGGAGAAGTGAAATGTAAGAGTAGTTGTCTACCCCATGTCAGTGACAGATCTCCCTAAAATGTTTTTGACCAAAACGTTTTTCTTGCTTTTTTTGTGGACCTCACTCCTGGAAAGAAGCAATATATTTGAAAGTGTTACTGTTTTGTTTTAACACTACAATGAATAGTACTTTGACTATGAGTAGAGTGATTAGTCACGGCTAAAGTATTTTCAAAACAGTGTTGTGACATATAACACTTGGATAATTGACGCACTTGTTCAATACAGAAGTTATAACTGTAGAACTCCCCAGAATATCATCTTGCTCTTGGTGTCTGTGATGCTATCTTATTATTGCTTTTGTTTTTCCATAGGCCCTTTCAAGTGAATCATTTGAAAGACTTCCCGTTTTTAATAAGTCAGCGTGGCGACACTACAAGACTACACCTGAAGCAGATGACTGGAGCAATCCCAGCAGTGAACCAAGGGATGCTTCTAAATATAAAGCTAATCGATAACTTGCCACCTTTTGTCTCTGTTAGAGATGACCTCTGCATTCAGTATAAAGTCTCTGCTTTGTTCCAAAATCCTTCAAACCGCAGTAGCTAATTACTTTCAAACAAAGACCTAATCAGGGCATTGAAAAATACTAAGAACAAAGTGATGATTGGAACGTAAAGGAAGGCAGTAAGCTTGTTTGGTATATGAATCCTGTCTACTTCACCAGAATGTGCTTGGTTGTTTCAGTCATACTCTGACAAACGGGATTGCACTGATTGCGTTTAAGGATGCAATGTTATAACAAAAAGATACTATTTGAAATGGCCAATTTTTATTCGAAGGTAAGGATTGGCCAGATGTGCATAATACCTTTAAATGGTGGATAGTGTCTTGCACAGCAATATATGAAAGTTCTAATGTAGTTGAGCATATGCTTTGAGAATCCACTCTGCTGCATTTTATATTGCACAGTGTCACCTGTTACAAAAATCCCTTTGAGCTCTTCAGATCTTGTATCAAATGAGCTTCTAAATGCGTAGTTCTAAAAAGGTTTGTGCAGCTTTAAACTGATGTGTTCCCCAAATTCCAAATCCATTTGTCAGGTGCATACAAATATTACGTAGTTACAAGACATTGGGTTTGCCACTTCTTGGTATGCACCTTCATGATTTTCTTGACCAGCAAACACAGAAGTGCATTTCTGTATGTTTTTCCCTGTTTTGTGGAGAGTAGTTGGGTCATCTCTCCATACAAGAAATTCTGTCAATCTAGGGGCAGGGGGTAATTCAATTTCATGTCTATTGCCTATCATTTTGGGTTGATTGGGGAAGGGAAAGAAGTGCTGAAAGGCCAGACAGCCAGTCATACAAATGAATTTGCCTTAAGAGTGTTGGTTGTTTGGAACCAGATTAGTTTAAAACCTGTAAATAGTTAGCAAAGTTATTTGTATATTCAATGTCTGACTATAGTCTGGTAACCTGAATTTGTAGTGTATATAAAGACATTGTACACCAGCTTTTAGAAAGTGTTATTGGTCTAGATCCATGAAACTGGAGATACCATAGAAATGAGAGGGACTAAACAGCTTGTACCTTATTTAAGGAACAAAAAACATCAAAGAGAAAAACCCTAAGTATTTTCCCCTTAAATTTATTGTAAGGGTTATTGCTGACTATTAGGGAACTGTTCCTTACCAAGTCTTTGCCAAATAATGTTTCTGATACTATGGTTTATTAGAAAAATTGTGAAGTTTAGAAGTTCTGGTGATCTCCTAGCTGTGGGAATAAAGTAGACGAGTTGGAGCAACTCTCATGCATCCTCAGTTTCTCATAGGTGTTTTGATATTTTTCTGAAAGATATTGCAGATTTTAGCATGGAAAAATGAGATTTGTTTAAAAATTATGGGGAACTGGCCCTTTTGTCCTCCCAGTATTTATTTTTATAAAGAACTGATCTATTAAACAGGGAAATGCTGAGGAATTCCTAGGTATTTTGTAAAAATAAAAAACTTAGTCTAACTCAACAATAGTACTTTGCACTTAAATAGCATATTTCTTGAAAGGATTACAATGTGCTTTGAGCAATAAACTTCACATAGCCCCATCTCTGAGGAGTTAGAGTCCTTACCTTATAAACCCTTAACTTGTATCTGTTACAGTCAGTTAAAAGGCTCTGTGGGCTTCACTACACTGTATGGGTGAGTTACGTTGGAGCACCAGGTTGCTTTTAGTGTGCTCTCATACACATCTCTGAAGTGCTGTGGTACTGTTTGGAGGTGGAGATACCAGGACAGCTGCTGAAGGCTGCCTGGTTCATACCTGGTAAGCTGTGCCTTTCTGATCCCCCTCTGCTAGCAGGTAGGAAGAGAAAGGGGCTGTCCTCTTCAGTTCCTGAACCAGACTCATTTGACCCTGGCTAGTGGATCTTTACACGGCACAGAGAGGGCGTAACGCCTGTGGCCTCTAAAGCAATAATTTCCCCACTGCTGCAGAGAAGGCAAATTGCTGCTGAGGTGGTACAGCTATGCTGCTGGGTGAAATCAGAGTAATAGTTTGACTGAAACACCAGCTGGAGGTCACAGCTACTAAAATTTAGTCACTTAACTTGTGCCCTCACCCATATCTTCTTACTGGTTTTTAAATTAATTTCAAATTGTGTACGTTTTCTAGTGACTACAGAGGAGGGCTTGCTTAAAACTACAAATTTGTGATGAAACTAGTATTGTCCCAGTTGTGTGGGGTCAGTTTTTCCTAGAGCATTTCCTAAAACATGCCAAGTTTTTGTAAGAAGCTGATTTTCACTTTTGTTAGAAGTCATATTTTGAAGCAGTAAATCCTGACCTGATGCTTCTTTCTTGCCTGTCTCTTTATGCATGGAGAGGCAACCGGAAGAAAGGATGCAGGTATATCGAACTTGTTTTCACGAAGTGAATATAAACCATAGAAGCTAGTGAATGAAAGCTGAAGATGCTGTGGAGGATGTTACGGTATATTAGTCATTTCACCTCTTCGCTCACAAAACCAACTGGCTGGCTTTCAGGGTTGAAGTGCTTGAGTACTTGAAAACTGAACTCCCCCAAAATAGCACCTATTTCCAAGAACCCTTAGTATGTACTAACACCTTGAAAGCAGGAAGGTAGAGCACAAGGAATGCATTTTCTTTCAATTTCCCAAGGTCTATTTGTGGGCGTTACAATGAATATGAGAAGCTACTTTTCTCTCCAACCTTGTGTAGGCAGCCTGTGCTTTAGTGGATATCCCAGGTATGCCATGAATTGTTATTTATTTATCATCCTTGCGCCATGTTTCTACATAGGGGTATTAGTCTGAAAATTAGTCTGGGAAACAACAGCAGCAGACCTTTGATTAGGAGAGAGTATTTCAGTGGGTGCTCCTGAAAAATGAAGGTGGATGGGTTTTTAATACGGCTGGTTTAACTTCAGATACTGATCTTTGTTCAGTTACTTCTGTCTTTGATTAGAGTTTGTTCCAACTATTTAATATTCTGGAACTGTTAATACCAAACTTCCTGATGATATAGAAGTATATTTCTTTTTATGGATTTCACATGTATGACCTGCTAATGTTGCAACTTGCTTGTCTTGAGTTACAGGACACATAAGTAGGGAAAAAATGTTTTCAATGAAAATGCTTTGTATCTGTTGTGTTTAGTGATAAAAAGAAACAAACTGAGCAAGAGATGTTTGTTCCTTGATTCTTCCTGGGAATTTACAAACAACTTCTGTGTGTTGTAGTGTAACAAATAGTTTAACTTTTTTGTTCAGTGTGCATTTTTCTGGTGTTATGTCTTGAGTGTAATCTTAATCTCCTGCCTAGTTTAATATTAATGGATACTGAAGAATCTCCAAATCCTACACTTGTTTGTGCTCACTGCTCTTCTAGGCTTTGTTTTCAGGCTTGACAAGGGGTCTTTCAGAATCTGCACTTGAGAAACATTCAGAATATACTGAAATGCTTCTTTTGCAACTCACATGTAGTCTTTGTACTTAACTGGTGACCTAGGATAGTACTGAGAAAGTCTTTGTCCTGCTGCAGTTTGTGCTACCTCTTGCGCAGTGTTTAAAGCAGGTCCCCTGACACATGCTTAAAGGATATGGATATTAATTGTAGTGTTCTTTGAAAATTCAAGCTATTGTTTTGCTCTGCAGGCAAGACCTGCTGCTCCAGCTGGATAACATACTTTCCTTTGTCTTCTGTGGCACATAGAATTTGCTTTGAAACACGGTTCGTTTTCTCCAAAAAGTGAGCAAGAGTGATCTTGCAGTGTAGAGCACTTTCCTGTCCACTACCATCCAAACTCAGTATTTAAGGTGAATTTTCAGCCTCATTGATGTGGAAGATATCTCTCCCCTCACCTTCCAATAAGAATTTCTAGATCCTTTATGTGTTGGGTGCTGCTAAGTCCTGATTGGTATAAATTTTGTAGGGAATGCCCTCAATGTTTATTGTTAGTATTTATCTCTTGAGGGTAACCATGTGTGACTGCGCAATGTTTTCTTGTGTGTTTCCTCGGCTGCCATTTACATGCTGTGGTTTCTAATAGCTCTTCATCTCTTCCTGACAAACTCATCTGAATTAATGTATATAAATATGTTTGTGCAGAACTTAATATGATGGCACATGACGAAATGATGTGTTGCTGAGTTCAAAGGTGTTTATTCACAAATGAAGAGCACAGCTGTAAGTTGTGTAGCAACTTCAGGGCTGAATCTTCCAAATACTTGCAGAGGTAAACAGTGTATGAGTCATCCCACTTAAATGAATCTGTTCTCAGGATTGGACTTAAGCTGTTGACATTAATTTGAAACCGTGAAGGATGTGTGTAACTGAAGAGGGTTTCTAATTAAAAATAAATAAGAACATTTAAAGTCCATGTGCTTTAATTTCAGCATTGTATTCCCCTAAAAGATCTCAGAAATTGGAAATTGTTAGCTGAGAGCTGAATTGGGATTTTGGTGCCATCAATTTCAAACTGGTAAGATTCAGGTGGATTTATAGTGGTTTCACTAACATTTTTGTTATTTAAGTGCATGGCATTTTTTCCTAATAACAGTAAGGTTTACTAGGCCACTGCAAGTAACAGAAGGGAGTATTTATCCCCTTGGGTCATCATTGTTACTGTGGTAGCAGCCGCGTGGCTCCACAGCACTTCAGGCTGCTGGTTTGCAGAACTATGGGATTCGGTGAGATGCTGAAGGTGTGGAAGGAGCTGCCTCATCTGGCAGTGCTTACACTTCCTCTGAAGTGAATGGAGGTGAAGCCTTTGTTTTCAGCCACTTCCTAGTACTTCTGTGGAGCGTGACATTAACAGTCTGTTACTAAGGACTGCCACCAGATCATCCTTGCTGCTTGGAGGTTTTGATATCCTGACATGGAACCAGCAGAAGCTCCTACAATGGTTTGGAACCAAAACTGAGGGGGGATTTCTGGAACTCTCATATCTGATTGTTCTGAGTATGTCAGCGTGGTTTGTCACCAAAATGTTTTCTTTGGAGCATATAAGCACCTTTTGAGGTTTGGGCTTTTCCTGCTGTATAAATCTCCCTAAAGATAAAGTTTCTTGAATTGTTCTTAACATTTGAAATACTGAATCGTAGAATAGTTAGGATTGGAAAGGACCTTAAGATCATCTAGTTCCAACCCCCCTGCCATGGGCAGGGACACCTCACAC
>JAOEHX010010690.1:1954-59155 GCA_025448015.1 Bolborhynchus lineola | reverse complement strand
GTTTTGGGTTGAAGGTTCCTTAAAGCTCCTTCACTTCCAACTCCCTGCCACGGACAGGGACACTTTCCATTAGATCAAGTTGCTTCAAGCCCCATCCAAAGTGGCCTTTTCTTCTCATCTATTTACTTCAAAGCTGACTTAACAAATGACTGACCACTACTGCTTCAGCAAGAAAAGATTAGGGGTCCAACCTCCATCCTCCCAGCTTCGCAAGTACTGGTGAATTCTTGAGGAACAAGCACCCTCCTGCCAGAAGCAGATGATGAATCCAGGCTCCTAAATTCTGCATCCAAGCACTGGGCCTCTGTGCTGGGAATGGTGCTGTGCATGGATAGCCATTCCCTTGAATATCCTATCCATACAGCATATCCCCTTGAATATCCTATCCATAGACTTTCTAGTGCTGTGTCTTCCCTGGCATTCTGAAATCTACCCGGCTTTTACATGCTATTCAGGCAAGCATCTACCTGTACTCAGGCAGGCGGGAAGGGGTTCTGTGGTGTTGCCAGGCCATAGTTAGCATTCCTTTTCACAGCTGTAAGCTCTGTCCTTGGCTATGGACATTTAACTGAGCGGGCAACTCTCTTGGCTGAAGTGCAGTAATTGGCAACCAAGATCTTCATATAATACCCTTCCTTCTCTGGTAGAAACTGTTATGGACACATAAACATACTTGCACTTTTGAAATCTTTTACATTGTCTAGAGAATCTGAAGGACTGCGCAGTTTCAGACCCGCTCCGTCCTAGGAGGCAAAGAGAGCCTTGGTTTCCTGAGGTAAAGAATTGAAGCAGTAAACCTATTTCCTGGAATATCTTACTCCAGCAGACCATACTACACACAAAAGCTTTCATTTTCCCAGTACCAGGGACAAGGAGGAGCTCAAGTTGCTTCAAACGTAGATGGAGTCCAATCAGTGGAGCCACAGTGACACCCTTCCAGCTCTCTCACAAAACACCATGCTTGATGTCTGCAAGCAAACCTCTGCTGGACCACAGAGGCTGGCAGAGAAAATGGAGCATAGTGGAGCTGTTTCTGACAGGGACATGTCAAGTCCTTTTTCATAGATGCTTTATTCGTGTCCTTACACTAAATCCACTCTAAGTCTGGTGTGAGCCTCTGAGGTACTGCCTGGAGAAGGGCATCAATAGAAACATGCCCAGGGAGGGGACAAGTCAGACAGAGCCAAAGTCATGCTATTGACATTCAGTGTTCTTTGTACTGCTCGTACTGGAAAAAAAAAAAAAAAAAAAAAAATAGCAAAAGCAGCTGTGAATAAAGAGTTGCATCACTGATGGAAGCGTCTGGAGCAAGATGAAACTGCTGCTAATCTGCTGGGAGAAAAAATTTCATATGGTCACTTTGTTCTGCTGCATTTATAGGAGTCCTTTCTAATATGCTGTGCCCTTCATTGGCTGCTGAGTATGGGGCAGGGTTTATGGCTTCCTTTTTACTGCCCCACAGATAACTCATCTTCACCCACACATGCACACACTCCCAAAGCATTTCTTCGTCTTTATGTCTAGGGATCCTTGCTCTTTCGGGTTCTGACCTGACTAAACCACTTAGCAACACTGAGACTCATTGTTATATTTCACCATTTTTTTCCCCAAGTCATGTTCATTAGTCACACACCTAAACTCCACAGTTCTTTCTAGGGACCACATCCTGCTTCAGAAAGCTTGTTCCTCTCACAGGCTCAGACTTGGTAGTGAACAAGCCACCAGAGGGAACACAACCCCCTCAGAGAGACCCCAGGAAGGAGTGATAGGGATGGTCCTGAATGTAGAGGGAAGGTGTTAGTGTAAATGTAAGATCTGTAAATGTAGTCTTAATGCAGGTCTGGATCTCTGCTTACTACAGCGTGGAGAAATTGGACTGTGATTTTGACTTAAATTCATCACTGTCAGTAGGTGTACTGCACATAGGACTTAGGGTGCAGTGCTGGATACAACTGCTTTGTTGATGGAGTAGAAAGAGATGATGCTCGCCACTGTCATCCAGGATGCAGTGCAGAGATCCCTTGCTGGGTACTGTCCCCTACTGTCTCTGATAATTGCCCTTGATGAATAACATCAAAGCCATTTGCTGCCAGTGAGGCTGAGCTTTGTGTCTCCTAATTCACAGAAGGAAAAAGACAAGAAGGAACAGCTTAAAGCTCCTGACTTTACAGGTTTTTGTGACCTTTCAGCATGATTGTGCTGAAGAAGTGCCTGCTCCTTCCCAAGCTCCCTGACTTTTCCTGAATACTGTATTAAGTATATTGAAGTTCCCAGGAAACCCCACACTGCTTCAGCCCTATTTTAGATGTCTTGGCATCAACTTGTGGCACAGTGGAGGTACAAAACATCATGGGAGGATTTCCACTGAGTGTCTTTGGGAGTGAATTTACTGACCTGTGAGCAGCACACGATACTGGAAGACACGCTGCACCACTTTCAACAGCTGGTGTTTCACACTCTGAGGGCTGCCACCGGAGCTCTGCTGTCCTCAGCGGAAGGAAAAGGAAACACAGGATCAGGGATATCTGACCTCAGCAGCAAACTGTCATTTCCACCTGATGTGTACTGTGAAAATTTACTACCAGTTGCATACACAAATTCCATTGAACCATTCTAATTTACCCAGGTTGCTTTGTGACTATAAAGAAGTACTGTAAACACGTTATTTCATATCAGGCCCAGTCAGCAAGAGACAGCATTTTCCAAGGCAGAAGAGATGTTGCATTTTACTGTATTTCTCCTCTAACTGGCTGGCTAATCTCAACAAAAGTGCGTTCAGGGTTTTGCTAAGCATTCCCAGTCCCCCATACTCAGGTCAGTGGTGGCAGCAAAAAAAAGATGGGGCCCTAAATTCTGTATTGCTAGACTGGAGATCTGATGGTGGTCATGCTTTGAAAACGTGCAGTAGGAAAGCCTTGAGACACCATCAGCCCCCCCCACACCACCCTCATTTATGTGTGTGTGCATGCATGCAAGAGGGCAAGAAGCTACAGAGCCCACTTACTCTAGAGCTAAATCCTGCTGATCTCATCCTAGGAATCACGGCATCTGCTTTCTTAGAAATAAAAGCTAATTCTCCAGGTTAATAGTTATGCACATGGCTGGGAGGGATGCTGTGAGCACAGACTCTCAGTAGAGAGCCTCTTTGCCAAGTTCTTGTTCAGAGCAGTGTAAGCCCTCAGAGCTCTGCCCAGCTGATAACCGGAAATCACTGTGGTGACTGCAAGGCATGTACCTGTCAGTGCTAGCTTCCAAATGCCTTTTGAAATTAATTGTTATCTTTAATATTTTACATGTGCTGCAGAGAAAAACACAATCCATGCCCCACAGACCTGGTGTTATAAATAACCTTTAAGGTCTGATCACCAACTTATCTCTACAGCCTCTCTGCCACCCAAGTAAACACTGTTGCTCTTCTCACCAGATAAAGACAATAGGAAACAGGGTTTATAGACAACAATAAAGCAGCATAGCTTTTAACCATTTTAGCTGCATAGAGTCAGTATAGCCCAGCTGAGCTTTCCATCCACATATGGGTTTATGCTTTTGAAATTACATTGTTATACATGGTTACATTGCCAGTACTTTAAAATGTAATCAGGAGTCATGGATTTTGTAACATGTATCTTGATGGTGTTTTTCAGTTACTCAGCAGGGGTGACTGAGTTAACACAACAGGAATACATGTGTTTCTTCCTATAGAGCCAGAGGTTATAGGACTAGAGGTTACAGATCATCAGGGAGTGCAGATGAAAAGAACGCTGTATGTGACTGGCCAGTGGAATTTGTGTCTTCCTGTGCAGTTCAGTATTGCCTGTCACAACATCCTCTATAAACAGAGGAAGCAGTTAGCAGGCATTTAAAATGCAGAGAAGTGCAATTGTAAAGATGTGGGTTGATCACTGCCAGCAGCCGAGCACATATACAGGCTAACCCTAACTTCAACCTGGCTAGACTACAAAAGAAAGGATGGAAAATGCAGTGAAAGCAGAGGAGATATGAAGAAATTGTAATAATGATATTAACTCTAACATATCCTCAAAGACCTTACTAAGTCAGTATGTGACCAAGAAACTACTCCACTATGTGCATATATTTCACAAAATATACTCAGAACTGTAGATTCACAAACATACATTCTCTATGCACAGACAGGGCTGTGCGGGCGGCAGACACACAAACACATCATGTGCAGGTGAACGTCTCACTTTTAGCACCAGGAATGTGTGAAGAGAGCTATTCTCCTATTCTACTCAGCATGAACGCTGGTGGAGTTGCAGAAAAAAATACCTTTAAGTAAGCCCTGTGGCACAACCATGCATCAGTGCGGGTAAAAAACCATGGGAGCCTTACCTCAAACTCCTGAATTATGGCAGCCAGTTGGGAACATTTAATGCAGGTTTCATCCAGCAAAGCCAAATTCCTATCGAACTGCATAATGTATGCTGTGTGGTGATTCAGCCTTGATTTTCTGGAGAGAAAAACATCAGCAACTTTCTGGTGTTCCTCCCTAGGGCCACAGAAAGAAAAGAAGCAGCAAATAAGCAAATATGTACATAAAAAGTAAAGAAGAGCTGTTACTTCTTTCTCATTGCATCAGACCCACAATGGCTAAGGGCATTGTGCTGCTAGAACTTAGGCTAGATTGCAGGAAAAAGGGAGTGCTTTGCTGATATACTGGGCAACAAAACAGAGGGCTGTAGAATGGGCACCATGAGGGGCTGAGCCTTGGGCTGGCCCTTTGCCACAGCAGCACTATGTGTCACATAGAATCATAGAGTAGTTTGGGTTGGAAAGGACCTTAAGGTCATCTAGAATGTCTCCTCTCTGGACACAGCTTCCACTTCTCTAAACAGACCTTCCAGGTGCTGCAATGCTTTGAGCACAGCTTGTGAAGAATAATACAGCATCTTCAGCTGTAATATCACGCCTTTGGCTCTCCTTCACTGCCCCCTTGTCAGCACTATCCCAGTATCACCTGCCTCAGCACTGGATTGCACAGATTTGAAATATTTATGAAGCATGTGCAAGGAGAGAAGTAGACAAAATCTGAGCTTGCAAAAGAGACATCATAGGTTAGAGAGGAACACAAGTTTCTGAGGATGTCAGAGCAACAGTGTCTGTGGGAGCACAGGCACAGGGAAGGACTTACTGAAAGGTTCAGGGGTGGTGGTGACTTGGGAACCTATATGAGCACAGCCCTGTGCCATGTGTCATGCTGTTGTGTTGGCAGCATTTGCAATGCAGCCTTCTGTTTTTCCCAATGCCACAGAATAGTTCAATGCCACCAAGAATAGAATGGGAAGAATCTTTGGGCATTTCCAGTTGTCTCCCTTTTATCTCAAGAAACAGGCAGCATACTGATGCAGTAGGACTGTGACTTCTTTAGTCAAGCCATTTTAGATCACAGCTGGAAAACACCACTTCTGTGTTATGAGGGTACAACTCAGAAATCGATGAAATTTTTCAAGTCTTTCCAACATTTGTGACAGTCCCATGGTGGATGTGATCCAGTATACAGTTCTTTTAGCCTTTTCTTTCCTTGTGTGCTTTGACTTGAAAGCACAGGGCTGACAAGGAGAGCTGTGCCCTACATTTAGGGTTGTTACTGAAAAGTTCTCCTGATCTAATGGACTTCCTTAACTGCTTAGTGGCAATGCTGGGATAAGATCAGCCATTGTTAGTGATCACTGTCTCCCAGAGTCCAGGAGCATGGAGGCATGGGGCCGCATGGTTGATCATAAGCTCTTAGAGCCACAGCTGCTCAGGCCAGGCCAGGGGCTGTGCTGGCTGACGTAGGTTTAATCAGTTTGGATCTGCAGATGTAATTTCCCTTAGACATTCCACCAGTTTGATAGATTAGGGCCTGTCAGCCTGGCTTAAGTTGCAGGTCTCCTTAACTGAATGAGTTTTGGAGCTTTGTCTGTTCTAGACATGGTCTTATTCTCTCATGGAAAGACTTGGCCCTGTAAGGATGTTTGGTTTAGGTGGAGGCCCTCAGTAGGCTGGTGGTGTCTGTTTGGCTTGGAAGCCTAGCCTGTGCAGAGCCTTGCTGCCGGAGGCAAGGGGTGCCCTTTGCTGAGAGCTTCACAGTTGATGTGTAGATTTCTGTAAGCAGATGATCTTCTCTAAGAACAATTCTCATGTCTGCTGTTCCTGCCCCATGCAGTACGAGTCTGTGGCCTTCAGGCCATGAGTGTGAAGCCACTTGGCGATGATCATGAACTGCCATCAGAGGACAATACATATGCAGGCTGTCCTTACACTGGCTATTTCAGAGCCATGGGCTGGGTGCTGCATAAATATTTCAGTGTTTGGTTTCTCAGCCTGGCAGCATTACTTCCTTCCGACCTGCATGCAAAATCCACCAGAGCAGTTCAGGTTCTACTCTTTTCACCTCCGCTGGAGTCCCAGCTTCCCTGCTAGCAGGATCAAGGGAACACTGGTGCGGTCACCCACATGCTGTGAAGGGTATGTTAAGGCCATCAAACTATGCCATTGCATACTTACCATTTAAGGACTCTTTCTTCCAATTCTCCCAGGATGTCTTGGTGTAATTCAGAGATTTCAGGGAGTTCACTTAAGCCCTGCTTGAGTTTAACTTCTTCCTGTTCATTTTCATCTCCTCCTTCAAGCACTTTCACGATACCTTCATAGAAATCCTGTGAACAACAATACAGAAATTAGGTAAACAGACTTCAAGTCTCTTCTGGAGTTATCATTATAATTTCTTGACTCCTAATCTATGCTTTCTAGAAACTAAAAGATATGGCAGCAATGATAGAGTGGGCTCAGTATAGCTAGACTATCACAGCATATGTTTTCTTCCATCCATTAGCTCATTCACATTTTCAGCTGAATTCCACAATGCTGTCAACCCAAGTTTGGACATTTCAGCTGACCAAGCCATCAGTCCTTTATGTGTACAATGAGTTTGGTATCTTTTTGTTGCCCTGCCTTTTTTTTAATCTTGCTTTTCTGGGTGTAATTGGTCTCATTTTTATACTGTTTCTTAACCAGAAACATGATTAAAAAAAAAGAGATTGAGATTCTCCTGTCACTTCATTGGGTCCAACAGCTTGACATGAAAAACATGTCTTGTCTAAGATTTGCAGCTCTTGTCTCCAAATCTGAACTTAAAGAGAGGAGAAGCAATGAATTTAAGGTATGGAACAAATAGTTTTTCCATTAAACCTAACTTAGACATTTTTTCCTCATCTTTGAAATGGTTTTGATCCTGAAATAATTTATAGGTCATGTAGGCACTGGCGTAATTTCCTCTGTATTAAAATGTAGCCAGCTTGATACATAATAGGGCACCTGTTGAAGAGTGCATAGATGTTTCTGCAGCTTTGACTCAGAAGTGAGGAATAAGGCCACCATCTGAAACTGCAGTGATAATTTGTGTTAGACACCAGGCATTAGAAAATCAGGCCACCAACAGCCAGCAAATATTTGCTGTGCAAAACAAGTACATCCCAGTTTGTGATGAGAGCAGAAACCAGGCATTCATATACAACTGCTTAGAAACAGATTCTGTGAGTGCCTTTTCCAAACTTTTTCTGCATTCCAGTAAGCTATGAGGTGTACAGAGTTTTTATTGCACAAGATGAGGAAGAAAGATGTGAGAGTGAAAAGTAAGTAATCAAAACAGCAGCTCAGTGGAGAGGCCACCATAACTTAAGGTTTGAAAGCTCCTGACGAGTATCTAGTCACAGCAGAGCTGGTGTCAAAGCCCTGGTTGCATTCTGTCAGCCCAAGGCCATCACACCAGGAGTTGTTCTTCCAGCAGGTTCACACTGAGCTCTGTTCAGGCCCAGAACTAGAGTGAGGGAAAGCTTCAGGGTCTGACCAGTCTGGCCAGATCCATGCTTTGAATGCATTTTTCCACATGCTACTCCACAAATAGTGCATTATTATTCAAACCAATGTTTTTTCAAAGATACATTGAAACACTGTGAGTCCATAGGAGCCAATTAATCAGAAGAAAAAAAACGCATCTGCTTTAACAGTCGCTGAGGTGATGCTGCTGCATGAAGTAATAGGAATGACAGCTGGATTGTTCCACCCAGAGACCATTTCCTGGCCTCTACCCCACTGTGTGCGGTGTGGCCACATGTGCTGTAACAGGAAGCAGGGGCTTGATAAAAACAAAACTTCTAAGGTTGCACAGCTCACTGAAAGCTGCCAAGCTGCTTTCATCTGGCCCTGAACCAGGATGGGATAGGTTGATTATCTTCCTCTGTCAGGATCTAGCGATCATGAAAACTATTGCCAAAAAGTCAGGTTCTGTTCCCTGAACTTTTATGGACAATCTTACAAAGTTCTCTGGGCCATACTGGGATTTACCATGGCATTTCTCATGACTTTTCCTTCTATTTAGTAAAGTATTATATGTGGAGTAATTAAAGAGGAGTCTGAAGAAAATTATTTCCATGAAACTTGCTGATGTTACAGGTATGGTCAACTCAACAGAGTATGATTCACTGGGGATCCATATCTTACATTAGATGGTCCACTTTAGTTTGATCAAGTCAAGGCAGCTGTGTTGATTTCAGTGGCCTTGGGGTCTGGTTGGTATGACTGGTCATGCTGAAAGGTTCTATCAGGAGCAGGAGAGGCTCTGGGCAAAGATCTTCATCATCTCTCTCACCTCACCAGTAGGAACGGACTCCAGGCAAGAGCAGTTTTTAGTCTCCTCAGATACAGTCCTGGCTTTTACTTTGTAATACTGTCAACATCAATGTAAACAGTGGCTCACTGTGACCCAGAAGGACTAGAATATCTGATAGATACTAGCCAGAGGAGAGCCACACATACCCTGTGGGTTTTTAGCAACAATGAGAGAAGCAGCATTTTTTTGCTGAAAGCCACTAGAACTAGGTTTAAAAAAAGATCATGGTGACAATTTTGTTTTTGAATAGCTATATACTGGATAAAACCAGATCACAAACATTTCTGAAAGCGCATTGTGTTTCCTAATCATCTGGAATCATCACATGATTCCTATGTGTCCTGCCCCAGTACCATAAAGAAACCCAATGTTGTGCTATTCCAGCTCTCCTTTTTTCTGATGTGAGTGAGCCTATCCAGCTACCTGCTTCAGCCAGTGTATACTTCAGAAGCTTTCCACACAAGTAAGCCAGTCAATCCATCTTCTGGATGCTTTTCCTAAGTCAAAGGAATCTGCAACCTTTCAAAGTCTTCAGTTACCACAATTAATCAGGACTAGGGAAAGAGAAAGAATCCAAAGGGGGCTTACAGCATATTGTACCTGGAGAAGTGAATACATACACTAAGTTCACTGCTGGTGTGCTATTATGTTACAGAAATGTAATCTTTTCCGAATGAACGTGGAACAGCTCTGGATCTGTCCACTTCCCACCATAGCCGAGCAACAAGATTAACACTCCTTTCCCACAGCATCTCAGTGAATTGAATTAGTCATTACTTGTCTGTGCCTTTCATTATAGTTAATTCTTAGACAAATGATTTCATTCCACTTGCCTGGATAGCCAGCTTCCTAATGATTACCAACACCCTGCAGCATGACAGAAATCGTTATAAATGTCCATTAAAAAAAAAAGAATGGTGTCACTATTGAAAATGCTGAGTGCCTGGGAAGCCATAAATCAAATGCAAAGCGCTTTTGCAATCTTATTAACTGTAATCAGTCTTGGTACCTGAAGGTCCCAAAGTCTGTCACCCAAGCCATACATCCAAACACAGAAGGTACCAAACACTGGGTCTGTATCATTCGCTGCTACGTCAAAACTTGTTTAGAACAGGAGCTTGGATTAAAGCTGTTCAGTTCAAGGCTCTGGCATGATGGTCACAGCGCTCAGCCTCATCCAAGTGTGTATGAGCCTATAACCTTACTCCCGTCCTATGTCTACACCTGCGCCAGTCTACATACACCAGTTTGTGTGTGCATGTGAAAGCATAACTCAAACTACTGAATGACACAGAAAATTTGAAACTGTGGTATAAAAATGCATTTTTGAAGCATAAAACTTTTCATCACATTTTAGACACCCATAAATAAGCCCTCTACAGGCATCCAATGGCCAAACCCCTAACATCGTTGAGATTCAACATCTGTGTGAAATTTGATATTCTAATACAAAGGCAAAAGGGGTAGTTAATGGGACAAAGTTAGTCCTGGGTTTTGCTGCCCAGATGTTATGAGCAGATACAGAAACAGTGAGGGTGTGTGTTAAATCTCTCCAGTAATAGGGCTGAATATGCTTTGAGTCCAGCTGCAAAATTCAGTTGTTGCAATCCTGTATGCCCATCATCAGCCATTCTGCAGGATGGATACATCCCATACATATTGTGGTCCTTTCTGCATTTCAGCCCTGCTGCCAGTTAGCCTTTATTAGCCTTGCAGGACCCTAGTGAAAAGAATGAAAACTAATCTCTTGTCAGCTAAACCACTGCATGAGGCATGTGGTTCACCTAGGAGAAAAAACTGCCTATATCTATATGACTATACATATACGTGTGTATATATATATATATATATATATACACACACACACACATAAAGGGCATGTGCGGAGCAGATGCATTAGTGGAAAATTATGGCCATTTTCCTGCCTCAGTCCCCAGGTGGGGATGTTGGCACCTCTTCAGCTGCAGACATCAGGTTTGTATGCGCCATCTACGCTGCGCACACAACTCCCCCTTGGCATCTGTACTCCCATACCTTCCAGTAAATAACGAAACCTAAGCCCAAAAACCATTTTGCATGTACATCTAGAATTATAATTGCTTCCTGAGTCACACTGGCACTTCAATGAACTGGTAATGTTGTGGAGCTAGCATATTTGAGCCTCTGTGAGTGGGCCAGGGAGGACAACAGGAAATTTTACTGCAGCCAGAACTTAATTCAGCTGAGATGTCCAGTGGTCACGTAAAATGGTGAGTCTTTAACTTTCACTTCTAAAATGAAGGTGGATTCAACAGATACTGCATATTGCAAGGATCCAGGGCTCTTTTGGACATCTAGGCATTACACCTGAGGGGAGGATGAAGAGTTCAAAGGGTAAGAAGAGTGTCTCCATCTTAAAGCTGACTGCAGGAATGAGGTGCAGTAGAGTATGCTGTGAGCCAAGTCTGACTCATGGGTGGTTCTTTGAGGTATCTTCATTAGGGCCAGCAGGCTCTCTCCTGATAGAGAAAGTCAAAGTGGCACCCCTGAATTAGAAAGTGGCAAATCTCACATAGCAGAGTGAGCAACCCCTGATCTGTACTGAGCAGTGATCTTCCCAAATCTCTCATTGCTGAGCTCAGCAGAAATGATGCCAGATGAACTGCAGAAAATACTATCGCAGCAGACGCAATTAGTCTCTTATCCTGCCATTGCAGGGCACAATATGGGTCAAGAACCCTGACCTCATCACACACTCACAGGCAGACAAATACACAGATTCATCCAAAACACTGTAAATTAGTTTTAGAACTGGCAAGGTCTGGAGTCTGCATTGCAAATACTGTATCAGTGGAGCTTGTTACAGGGAGTTGTCCTGATGCCAAATGTGCTAGGGTGTCTTCCCTCTCCTCTTAAGAGATATACAGATTATCTGGAGGCTATTTTGGCTCAGCATTCCCACTGTAGATGCTGCCTGGCCAATACAGAGCTATTTTCCCACTGCTGACGGAGACAACAATGAATAAATAAAATAGGACAAACCCCCAGCCTACTGTAAGTGAGGGCAGGCTATTCTCTTGTAGCAGTGTGTCTTCAGGCTTTGATAAGAGCTTCAGAGGGTCTAAAAGCCAGCTACTCCTTATTTAGTCAGTGTGCCCCAGCCACTAAAGCATTTCATTAGGAAAGTAATGACTTGATTGGTCCAGCAGAACTTTGAACATCATCCAAGAAATTCACAGTAGTAAAAAAGGCTCAGGCATTCATTCCCTGCAAGTGTAAATAATCTGAAAGATGAAGTTCTGTTTTGTCTAACATGTAAAAGTGGCTCCTAAATTAGATGTTTATTTTTTGTTCTTGAGGATGTGCTGCCTACAAGATTTGTGAAAGTACAGAGTTTAACCAGTGAGCCTGACTTCATGGTAATCTGCATTTAGATATCTTTGGGTTAGGGAATTGAGCACTAAGATGATTTGTTCTCTTTTATTTCCCAAGATATATTTTCACTCCAGTGCAAGGTTGGATCCCAAACTGCTCCAAAGGCGGAGGAACCAGCACGTTATGTCTATTCATGTCACATTCTTATCTATATCTTCAAATGCTGAGGAAGGCTAAATCTGGGTCGTGGTGTTTCTAAGAATTGTGGCCCATTGTTCAGTTCAGTGACAACTGTCCTTTTAGGTGCCTTAATTCACTAAATGCCTTGGAGTGAAGTAAAAATTACTTCAAAGGGGTTTATGTGCAAAAACGGTGATTTTGTGTACAAAAGCCAAAGACTAAATGTGAACACAGCAAATGATTGATCCTGTACAGACTGGGATCCTGAGGCAGTCAGAGTGACTCACACGCCGTTTGATTTCTGTTTTTCTAGTGCAGTCATTTAAACCAGATCAGCTGAAGGGAAGCAAATACACCTAATTCTTCGTTCTCAGAGGTGATGTGTGAAACATTAGTCTGAGAAAGCAACTTGCAGCATTTTTGTTTAGGAGCAGGCACTAAGAAAGAGATGACAAGTGCAGCCTGAATTACTAGGGAAGAAAAATGGGAGAAAAGAATGACAAAGTTCGAGGACCCAATGATCCTGAAGAAAATGCAAAGGCTCATCAATTTTTGAAAACTAAATAGTGAGTACCAAGACATCAGACACTTGAACTGCAAGGCCCTGCCAGTCCCATCTGCTCCATCCAGAATGAGTTCTAAACTCCTGCTCCAGAGACTCATGTTATCTCTGACTAGGGCAAATAACAGCTAACCCTTTAGATTATTATCACTACTACCACACCAACTGATACTGGGTTTGTGAGCTAACACAATGTTTCCACTCTTTCAGTTCAATAGCAGAGTGGGTGTATGGAAATGTCATCATTCTGGCAATCAATCAATTTATTAAAGTCTCCACTGAAAGGGCAAAAGATTCTGTTACATCGAATGAACAGCAGCTCCAGCCAAGCCTGGGAATTAGATGGGAAACTGCTTTTGCTGCAGGCTTAAGAAAAGCCTTTTATTTTCATTTCTGAAATCAGTGGTGTAGTTCTATGCCTTTCTTACCAGCATGTAGGTTTATGAAAGATGAGACTTGAGACTTGAATGGTAACATCTAGAAACTGTTCTCTTGAGAAACTTGGTGATGAGAAACAGAGAGAAATGCTTGCTTGAGTTGAGATATGCTGTTGAGAAGCCTTTGGTCCTAACCGGCCATGAATGGGGTGTTGTACCTTGAGGGCAGTTTCGTGACTCTGTGGTCACTGTGGTTGCTTGTAACATCTGCCAGTGGGACCTGTGTCAACAGCCGGTGCACAGTGAAGCATTTTTTTACTACTGTGACTATTCCTAAGGCTATTCAAATATGCAAAAAGGAACAATTGATTTGTTGCAACTTTTTGCACTATGGTAGTATTGAAAAGCCTCAGCTAGGCAGTAATACCCCTGTAGTCTGAAGGACTCCAACGTAAAATTGGTAATGTTTTCTCTAGATTTCTGGTGTAATGCACTGGGCAACAGGTGAATATAAAGATCCAACAGCACTTGGGGTGGAAAAGGTAACAGTGTGCAACTGTGGCTTTCTACACAGACGTGAGCCCTCTGATCCTGTTGCCATGAAGATTTTTGATCTCTTAAAAGAGAACTAAGGAGTGTCTGAACGAACGGTAGTGTGAAAACAGACTGGTTGTTGCTCTTTCCTCTCAGTCTCCAACCCAGGTGCAATTCATACTTCCTCACTGCTTCGAAAGCCAGCTCATAGTAACAATTAAACCTGATCTGAGAAAATTGCTTATTGAGTATGTTGAAAAAAATCCCCAGGAAACCTCAAGGAGTGTGTGCTGGGGCAAGAAGGATACTTTTCCTCAGCAGAAGAAAATAAGTGATCAAAATCATGCACCCAAAATTTCATCCTCAAATTGATGCAGATCTTTCTGAACTTTCTAACTTGAGACAATGAGAACTGGGACAGGGAAAGTGAAGACTGTACAGTTACAGTAATTTCGACATTTCATAACTTAGAAGTGGTTTAACTATGCAAACCAATGCATTTACTCAAGGGTTTAGTTTAGCTCCATCTCTTATTATAATTTGAAATTCTAACTCCTCTTTTGGTGCTCTGGCTTTCTTAATTAATGAAATCATGAGCATATGCAAAACATTCATAAGATCCCTCTACTCCAGCGGGATGGGCAAGATGGGAAATAAATCCCAGCAAAATAGGATTCAGTGAAAAATTCTGTCACAGGACTGAAACACATATAAAATCCAAACAAATGTTTCCAAATAAAATTGATGACTGACAGAAACAGAAGAACTTGCCCAGTTATAGAAGTGCTATTACTGGTATCTTATCTGATAAGTTAATCAGCTGATGCAAACCTAATGATTAAGTATGATTAAAAGAGACTGAATTTCCCTCATGCCTAAACACTTTCATTCCAAGGCTGGCAGGCCATGCTCCAGGTAATGACACTTATTTTCTGCAGTAAACACATTCCTGCTCAGAGTGTCTGAGTTCCCCAACAGGAGAGCAGGGAGCAGTCGCATTTTTGAATCAAGCCAGGAAAAATCTATGTTTTCATTCCCTGGCACCTTGAGCCAGCTCTGGAGCACCGAGGCACATAAATTTAGCAGTCAAGCAGAGGTTTTCCCTGAGTAGTCTATGAGCTGCAATTTTTATGAAGATTCTTTTTATTAGGGATTACCAACAGTTTGGAGTCCATCCAGCTGGAGTCCAACACTTGCATCCGTAAGTGTTTTAAAAGCAGAAAATTTTAGCACAGATATAAACCAGAGCCCCTGTCCCATGCTCAAGTTGTCAACTTGGAAAAGAGTGCCAAAATGACGTTTCCTGTTCCTTTCAAATGTTTTCTACAGGCAGAAATAGAATTATTGTAAAAATCACTCATTTACACATGTAGCCTCAGAGCCAAATTCACCACACAGGGTTTTACCAGAGGAAAGAGGAAATGGCAGAGTAAGTCCTGGAGCATCCCTTTCCTGGCCCAGCAACAGCATAGGTAAGGCAGCCTGAGAGTACCAGGCTAGCAGCAGCCAGGAGGGTGTGCAGCCAGATTTGGATCTATATTGAGGATTTTTCAGGCCATGTTAGTGAGCTGGTTTTATCTCCTAGAGGCATATGAGAAATGCTAGGATATAATGCAAAGGAGAGGCCTTTCCTAGACACCTCCACTAGATACAGTGCACTGTACACACACTCTAGTTCAGCCCTGAACTTACATGCTGTCCATGATGTACCAAAGTACAAATGCACTTGGAAATGGAAAATTAAATACATTAAGCATATTTTAATCAGATGCATCTAACGAAGAAGCAGACTGGCTAACACTCCCTGTGCATGGTAATTTCCTGTGTGTATGTTTCTCTTCTGTTTTGGTTCAGAAGCTGGCAGATGGTTTTCTCCTTGTTTTTTTTTTGCCTCGATGATACTTTCAGAAATCCAAAAGGACTTTGCCCAGGGGACAGTGAATAACTGCAACTATGTCTTTGCTGGTGTCAAATTATGTACAATAGTGTGAAATAATGCAATACATTACTTTTCTCCCCATCAGCATTCCTGCCCACTGCTGGGTTTGGGGTGTCCTCCAAAGAATAAATGGGGGGTAGTTTTTGCCTTCTCAGGGAATTTCTTTCCAAGCAGCAGCAGACATGGTTTGTGTGGTGCGTGTTATTCCCTACTGCTTGCAGCTAACAGCCAAGAAAGATAATGAGATCAAGGCTACCTAAGCTGTGTACCAGTCTCCCGGAAGCAGTGGCAGTTCTGTTAAAGGGACACTAAGTCTTCTGGGACAAAGCCACCAGTAGGTTTATACCATGCAAGAGCTCTCTGTCAGGAACTACAAGTGATTCTTGGTATGAGCTCCTCCACAAGTTTCCGACACCAGTCTGCGTTTTGTCCATGGTGACCACTTGTGTCAGAGTGAGGATATCCAGGCCACACTTGATACTACTGATATTGCATTATCAGAAAAAAGAAGCTTAAAGGACACAGACTGAATCAATTCAAACCAAATCCCCATGCTTCATAGCTCTGTTCCTGTCTTTCTGAACAGAGTGGGTTCACCCCTGTATATCACCATCTCCTCTGCACTAGGATTATTCTGCATCTTACATGAGACTCAGAGCCCCAGCAAGCACACCTGGCCAACACTCTGCTTTGAATGACAAACACTAGATTTGAGGATCTGTGGCAAGAGCAGATTAGTAGCAGATGTATTTGTTTGCAGTGGTTCACATTAAGACATTCCTCCTCAAACTTATCTTAGCCCCTTCAGTGCTTTCATGTCTTTTAAATTGCAGCTAACCAGAAGGGCAATTAGGTTTCAGTGATTAAAATTGTTTCCTTACCATACATAACAGCTGGAGCATCTCCACATATCTGGGGAAAGAGACAAACCTTTATTAATTACTGTCAGACCACTGCTGAAGGGTGGATTGCACAGCTTCAGCTTTAGGAGAACAACAGGTAGGTTTGTAACAGTTCACTCACGCTTTTTCAGAAGACATCAGCTCCTGGACAATGAGGTAAGCTCTGGACTGGCCTTCTTTCTGTCAACAGCAAAAAAACAGAGACAGTTAGAGATGTCTCATTCCAAGAAGCAAAGCAGTGTTAGAGAGCACTTTGAACTGACATATTCCTTCAGTAAAAATAGCAACCAGGCTTTTATTCTTTGTTGTTTAGTGTCTGGCATCCTGGAGTCCTCTCCACGACAGGATGTTTCTGCAATTCAAATTCTAGAAATATAGTATGATACACCAACTGCTCAGGCAGGCATTGAGTTTGAAAAACATGTCATTATTGAAGAAGGAGAGAAATTTTCTGATGATTTTTACAGGTCTAGAATTTGTCAGAGAGGCAGAAAGTGCTTAGCTTTGAACAGGTTAGCTTCATGGCTGTTGAGGCTCATACCACGTGTTTAGTACTCTTAGCTACATGGAAAAGGGAGTTCTTGGTCATATCCCAAACTGTTCTCACTGCTGTGAGATCTGTGGAAGCATATGGCACCAAGAGCTTTATTACATGCTACACAAAATGTGTAAGCTAAATGGCCATAGATATTTCCAGAAATCAAGGAGTTCTGTACTGCAGCAGACAACATAGTTTGAAATCTCAGCAGCATCTGCTTCATTGTTAGGATCTTGGAAGACACAGAAAACTGTGACAGAAGCAAAATGTAGGGCTCTGAGATGCAAACATCTAATTAGAGTATTTTGCTCCTCTTTCGTGACTCAACCTTATGTTAAGAAATGACCAAAGCATGGAAATATTTACTGAAAGAATCTACTGGGAAAAGTTTGACTTAGCAGTGTTAAAGTAAGGAACTAAAAGAGTGGTCTAGTAGTAGTAAAGAAAAGCAGCCCTCAAGTGACCTGAAGCAGACGCAGGGGAGCTGAGCTCAACAGCAAGAGCGCGTGACATTGTTTGCCAGACCAGGTACACTGCAAACCTATTGCTTACAGATCCTGCTTCTGAAAGCTGACTCAGGAGAGGCTGAGACTTCTGAGATATGATGTAGTCTCTTGGTATAAGCCAGATGGGAAGTCTGTGGCTATACTTCTTCCACAAATTCTGCATAAGAGGGCTGAAGGGGTCAGAAAACATGAAGCTTGATTGGAGCCCCTCATAAAAAATATTGATAGGACCCCAACCCCAAATTTACATAGCAGATCTGGGCAATAAAAATGTCTAAGCCAGTTCAAGCTGAATGCATTGTAGACTTTATACTCTGTCCCCCCTTCTCATTGGCATTCCCTGGGGATGCAGGTGTTGCGGCACACAGTATAAGTATCTGAGTTGCTCAAAGTCACATTCTGTCATCCTGGTGAATACCTTTCGTATCTACAGAAGGATCAACTTCTGGATTTCAGGATTTTTTTCCCCCTTTTGAAGTTTATGGTTCATTCCGCCTGCAATAAACTGCAAAAAGTGTAGAAAAACGTGAAACATTTCCTGAAGTGCTGGAAGCTGAAATACAGTCATGTGAATACTTGGAGTGTAAAAAATCCAGTAGCAAGGTCAGCTGAGACATAAAGCAATTTCATTGCCCAACATCCATAAATTAAGAGGACTATATGATAGAAGTTACATTTTAAAGATTCTTCCAGTTTTAGTAACTTCAGGAATTCATACAAAAGTGAGGAACTGAAGCATCAATAGGTGGATTGATCGTTGCTTATTTCAGAGGAACTAAGGACCAGCCAAAGCACGTTGCAAATAGATGTCAGTACTGACTGCACACATGAGCAAAGGAAGGGTCTCTGTTTCTGTGAGGAGGCTAAAGGTCCCTTGCTGCTTTGTGAGTTGTCATGCTGGGGGCGATGGATGCCCAAGGAGGATTACAATCCAATCAGTAGTGAATACAAGTGAAAAAGTTCTTGAGCATCACTGATGATGAGCTAAATCAATGAGGCTTCACATACAGAAAACAAAGCAGGGTCACAGTGACTTTTCTTTCATCTTTAGTCTATTTCTGTGTACTTTTACTGGAAGGCAAATGAAGATTGCAAGGGTCAAACAATACAGAGAATGAACTATTTATCAGTCTCAGATGTCTAATCCATCTCTCCTTTAGCACCAGGAGTCTGAGGGTATGTTCCCTAGTGCTTTGTGTCTTATAGCTGATGGGTGCCAAAAAGCACGCATTGAGTCCCTTACTTTTGGAGAACGACACTACAGTTAAATAGAATGCACTAGAAAGATGTTTTCCTTAGTTTAATTTTCTTTCTGGGAGCAAATACTTGGTTGCCCCCTTCCCCCTGGTTCTGCTTGTGAGCAGCTCTTGAAGAGGGTAACAATGTGCTTCTCCTGGTTGTCCCAGCTGCTGCAGGAATACACTAGAGGCACAAAGTTCTATTCTCTCCCATTTCCTCTATGCAGGCAAAGCAGATGAGATGAAAATGAAAGGGGGTGTGTTTCTTTTGGGGTCACCTGGATCAATGCTGGTGCCCAACTAGTTCTCTCTGGACAAGCAGTGCCAGGAAGCAGTGAGCATTTCCCCAGGAAGCCAGGCCTATTTTCCCCTTGTATACACACATTGTCACACTCTGCAATTCCTCCTGCGATTAGCATGTCTTAGCCAAAAGCCAGAACACAGGGACCCCAGTGTCACAGGGCCTGCCTGGGGTGAGTTTGAGACAGTGTCTCTGGGCGTTGCCTGTCTTGTGTTACTTAATTGCTGTTTGTTTAACCAGGAAATGAACTCTGAGATTCACGACAACGTCCGGAGACAGACTTCTGGGAATAAGGGATAGAGAGGGTGCCAGGCCCTCAAGCACCAGGTTTCTGAAATAAAGTCCGAGTGATTACTGTAACACTGCCGAGCTTTCGAGTAGCCCTCGCTCCCTGCAGCCGGCCCCCAGCCCTGCAGCACAGTCCCTTCCCAGCTCCCACTTCAGAAGCGGCACTCTGGTCCTCACTGCATGCCTCTGCTTAACAGATGGAGGCCATGCAGCCATGTGGGGACCCTTGGTGTTCAGTTTCACTGAGTCTTCTCATCCCATAGCCTTATCACCACACCCTTCCCAAAACCAAGTGCTTAATATAATGCTTGCGATATACGATATGAAATTGCAATATATAACGTAAGTATGTCCTCCTTCTCTCCACTCTGAAAATCATGGTGGTACCAGCAAGGCTGGAAACACAAAGCACTTTAACCAGGTTAGGAGCTTGCTACAGCTCACGTGATCAGCATAACTTGCAAAGCAAAGGTTATACTGTGCAATCATCTCTCCATTGACTGACAAAACCCTCCTCCAAATGGATACCAAGTTTACTGATGGAAAACTGAGACCTGAAGATGACTTGTGACTTGCTCATACTTTCTCCTTCTCCAACAGCTCATGATTCCCAATGTTTAATGAACACCACCATCAGAAGGATTTTGTTTACACCAGTAAGGACCAAAAAGCCTGCAGCTGCTTACAGAGCACATATGTGAGCACAGCTGAAGTACTAGCCTTAAGAAGTTCACACTGAGAAACTTTAGGTTTCATGTCCCTTTTGTGCCTTCTGATAGAACAAACATTTGGGCTGAGAAGGGGCAAGTAGTGAGCAGTGGAGAAAGATGGCTCATGGCCCATGCTGAGTGTGCTAATGTGGCAATGAACTAGTGCAGGATTCGCTCTCTGGTAGTGATCCCATTAATGTTGGGATGACATCACCATACTGAATCATTCATATGCTCTGGCTTTGTTCAGAGCAATGTCAAGGCATCTGATGTGGGCCCTACCAGGCCATGCTTTGATTAGATGGTACTGTGGTGATGGTGCCAGATACTCCTCTCTGAGCCCAGCTGTTTGCAGGGCCTTGATCAGAACCAGATTGGCCTCTTGATCCAGCTTTAAAAACTGTGAGCCTGGGGCAAATCTGCCTGCATGGGGCTGGAACAGAGTTTGTATGGACTAACAGCAGCACAAGTAGATCACAGAACACTAAAACTGGAGCATTAGTCCTGTGTAAGCCACTCATCTGGAGCACTTAGAGAGTAACCTGAGTTTTGCATTTCAGAATCAGGATAACTAATCAAGACAGCAGCTCCATTCTTGTGTGTGCCACTCTCTTGCCATGCTGACATGGACAAACTGCATCTCTCCAAGCCTTTTCCTATGTGTGTGTCTTACTTCACAAATTCCTCAGGGTAGACGTGTTGTAGCTGGATGGTACTCAACACAAGAGCACTACTGTCATAGGGGATACAGCAGTTTCCAAGCTTCAGCTTCTGAGCTGAGTGACTTCATAATGCTCCTTTTGTAATTATTATGAACTATGTAGCAACACACAGTGATGTCACAGCAGTGCCAACAGCAAACTGAGGCATTACAAGAACAAGTGACTTTTTCAGGCTGGCTCTGTGTATCAGCGAGAGAGAAGGAAAAGCTGTCCACATCTCCTGTCTCATAAGCTGTATAAATCAAGAGCTGTCTCTTGAAAGACATTTGAATAAGGTGCTTCCTCAAGGTGCACAAATCTGTCACTCCCAACTCAGCACATTTCTTCTGTGTGTGTGTGTGTGTGTGTATTTTAATACGTGAAGGTTAAAGGTTTGCAAAGCAGAATGATTAATGGAGTCTGGAAACTGAGCCCACCCACTGGAAATGGATAAGGAGTAGCAAAGGTAGCTGATGTTCTGCTGCCATAAGTCAGTAGCTGCCCTGCTTGTGATGAGATTTTTTGTGGATAGGCTTCATGTCCCCTGTTCCATGCACAGGTCCCCTCCCTCTGCCATACTGGGTTGCTGCGCGCCTATTTGCCCACTGCCTCTTAGTTTGATACCTGGGAGAAGGGTGAAGCATCCCACCTCCCATGCTGCCTTCTCACAAGAACAACATTAGGGATCCTTTCTGTATGAAGTTCCCCTTCATGCCCTGCCTCTCAGCACACCATCATGCACATATATATATATATAAAACCCCCATATATTTTATATATATCTATTTTATATCTATATAGATGTATATAGATATAAAATGGCAACGAGCACCCCTCCAGTCTGGCTAGGATTAGCTATATTGGACCTAAGTCCTGAATAACTAGTCAGAATGCTTTGGGTTTTCATTGACAAAATCCCAGCCACATCTGGTCTGAATACTGGTCTGAATTGTTTATGCCATTTTGTTCTGGTTACATGCTATTTGCCTTGCTACAGACTTTCACATTTTGCCACCAGCTAAGGTCACATCTCTTGTATGCTGGCTGTATACAGTCCTTTGTAACACAGTGCTGAGTTTAGACTAAACTCTACTTTCAGATTTCACATACAGTCAACTGGCAGACAAAACTGTGTTCTGGATGAAAGAAATGTCTCTATCTTCCAGCTATGGCTGTCTTACTTGTCCGAGGATTTGTATTAATTGATTCCTGAGTGCTTTATAGACTATAATTCTTACAGGTATTCTCCTAGATTAATCACATTCTTTTTTTTTTTTTTTTTATATTCTGAGATGCACTTCAGTTCTTCAGCTCAAACTCCATCCTGTGTTTACAGACTCATTTAAGAGAGTGGTTTTAATTGTCCCTTTGCCTAGTGGCTTAATGTAGGATTAGCTATATGCCAGTGCCAAGTATAACAGAATTCATAAAATAGCTGATGCTACAACACACCATTTACCCAGCCGCTACTTTCTCCTTCCAAAGGCACCCTGTAAAGGAAGACTCAGCTTTTATCACTGTGGCGCAAACTGTGCAATGATCACAGTCTAAATGCCTTCCATTGACTATTAGGTTTAATTTTCAGATTGTTGCTTTGTTTGATCAGCATACCTTTAGCATGTGTGTGACACAGTCTGACTCAAGCAGTGTGATGGAAATGGCTCTTGCAGCCCAGTCCAAGACAACACACTGTATAGTGTTGTTGCAGGACTGTCTACATGGCTTTCTGCAAGATGCTGGAAAAAATGAATTCTTAACTTGGTGGATGGGTTCCTGCCTTACTCGTCCCCAGGGAGTCCCAAAACCTGTGCTTCATCTCCGTGTACACTTACTTCAGAAAATTTTAACAACACCATTGGGCCTCTGCTGCATCTCTCTGATGTGGTTTGTCCCACAGGTGTTTTTCTTTCCCCAAACCTAACCTACTTCCACAGGTGGAGCTATCATTGTAGTGGTAGGAAGGCAAATGCATTCCTGATACTGTCATCTCAGTGAAACCCCTGAAAGGATTTATTTTCCCACAGTGAACCTAAGGCTAGCACCTAGCTTATTGCCTTATTGCAAGTTTGATCTCTAATCTGCATCAGATAGTTTTTGATCTCTGGATCCAGCATAAAATTCACTCCTCCCTGCTGAGTGCTTCTCTTCTGCTAGCTGGAGGGTTAGGTTCTGATAGAAGAATTGTCTTGGGGCTGCCTTCAGTTTTGTAACAATTGGAGATTGTAGCAGGCTAGTGACAAAGGGATCAACTGGCAAGAAGTCCTAAAAAGTATCTACAAGAAAAGAACTGTCTGAAGATTCTTGCTTGAAGATTCTGACATGAAAGTGAGAGGCACAAGCTATGGAGGGTACCTGATGATCCAGCATATGCAGCATCTTGCTCAAACTACTGGGACAATTAAAAACTCAGATCATAACCAGCAATAGCTGAAACCTACCAGCGTGTGTTGATTTTAGTCCGTTTCAAACCATGGAGATGAGCTTCTCAAAAGTAGACTTTCAAGATTATATTGTCTACTTCTGATCTTCTTTTTAAAACTGGAAATTCTGCTACAAAACCTAAGTTCTGCCAAAAGAAACTCAGTTTGAAGTTGGTGTCTAGTCAAATCTGAGCTACTTAGCTCATTTCCCCTTTACTTCCTTTAATACTCATTAGCTGGAGGGGTCCAAGATAGATTTATCTGGTTTAGCAGTAAAAAGCAATCACAAAGTTCAGGTTTGAATCCAGCTCAAAGATGAAAGGAAAAATCTGGGGCTTTACATCCTGGACTTTGAGCATTTGTCTAGTGAGTGAAGGCTGAGAGCTTGGAGATAACGTCCTCGGTTTATTTGATACAAGCTTTTTGTTTCTAACTGGAATCCCTAATTCTATTTTTTGTTGCTGTTGTGGTTTTGTGTGTGTGTGTTTGGGTTTTTTTTGGTAGGGTTATTTGTTGTGTGTTTGTTTGTTTGTTTTTCTCTCTGCAGGCAGCTCAGATGCCATCAGATAACCTTGAGAGCCCAGTACAGAAAAGCCATGGGTCACCTTCTGATCAGCTGGGAAGGATTTAATTAAATGAACATATATAAGAGACACATGAATGAGAAATGGCTCAGGAGCTCTTCTAAATAAGCTTAGCAGAGGTTAAAAAAGGTGTGAATCTCCATCAGTAGTGTAAAAAGCATTGCTTTTTATAGTATAACCAAGTAGAATCACAGAGGTTAAGAAAACCTACAGTGTTCCCTGCACCTGGGTTCTCTAGGCTGTTACCATATGTCAGCAGGCTGAAGAAAAGGAAACGAAGTGTGTATTTAACCAGAAAGAATGAATTTTTGCTGTTAGTCTTATACAGGAGAACCAAAAGCACCAGGTGACTTCTGATGACAGATGCCCAGATTCTCCGAGGCTGAGGCACTCCCAGTGGAATAAGGGCAGAAATGCAAAACCCACCTCCTGTTTTACGTTTTTATACCTGCTCCATTCCAAATAGTGTTCCAGTAATAAGAATTCCTGTGACACAGTAGAGATGAAAGCCCCTCTTTGATCTTTAAAATAATGCCTATAATGTAAAAACCACCTCAACATATATTGTTGGCTGTGATTTGAACTGTTCACAGAACGGGAGTTCCAGCAGGCCCTGACAATCCCTCCACACTCGTGTGAATCTGGTCCCCATGGGGCAGGAATTCAAAGGAGAAGAGCAGTTGAAACAATACCAGGAAATGTGTGTACAAAGCTATTTTTAAAATTATATTTACATATTAAAATGGCCCTTAAAAAGAAACATCAGGGGATTTCTGCTGCAAGGTGCAAGCCTTGCGGTTCTCCAGCAAGTAGGCTAGAAGAAAGCAGATGAGAAAAAGCGAAGCATGCTGGAGTTCAGGGGGTTCATGGAATTCATTGATGACACCAAAAGGCAGCAGGTAGAATCCAGCTCAAAGCAAATGAAAATCTTATATCTGAACATAGGGAAGAGAGTTTATCATCTAGGCTGTTTCATGACATTATTTGAAATTAAGTTTCCATTATCTAAACTAAATGGAAACTATGTTTCTATTGTTTAAATTAGAAATCAAACCCATAAACCCCAGAAGGTTCTGGGTTTTTTTTGTGGATGTTTGTGTCTTGATAAAATCCAAATTCAGCTCTTAGTAGTCCAACCTTCAACAGTTGTTTTATCAAGATTAGCTCATTTCAAAATCCATGGTACTATTTTTGTCATCCAGACCAACATGCCTCTCAGTTCTCCCCAAGTGACAGTGCTTCTGAACTCTTCCATGTTGTACGGCCATTCTGTGTTGTCCTGAGGATTTTGCTGCAAGGGATACATCACTTCATCAGGAAACTGGACAAGTTATTTATGCGTTGTCATTTTAGAGACAAGTTTTGACAGGGCAGCTGATGTTCCCTTGGAACCCAGAAGATTTGCAATAAAAGAAGACAATAAAAGAAGGCAGGTGCAGTAGGGTAGGAAAACCATTGTGGGCTGCATGGCACCTTGGAAGATTCCTGTGTCACTGTCCTGTGGCTGGCATGGGTGAAAGACAACAGTTAAACCTATTGCATCCTTCAGTTCAGAACCCTGCACTGAATGTTTTCCCCCTTTGTCTGTCCAAAGTGATGCTTATCCTAGTGAAGCTAGAAGAAAAAAGATGCACAAAGGTGTCTCAGTGCCACTTGTCATCTCTAGATCTCTTCTTGGTTCCGCATACAAGTACAGATCCCTGACTTGGCTTGCTAAGCAAATGGCTTATGCATAGAATCATAGAATCACAGACTGGTTTGTTTTGGAAGGGACCTTAAAGCTCATCAATTTCCAACCCCTGCCATGGGCAGGGACCCCTTCCACTACAGCAGGTTGCTCTAGGTCCCGTCCAACCCAGCCTTGAACACTGCCAGGGATGGGGCAGCCACAGCCTCTCTGGGCACCCTGTGCCAGTGCCTCAGTAACCTCACAGGGAAGAACTTCTGCCCAAGAGCTCATCTCAGTCTTCCCTCTGGCAGGTTAAAGCCATTCCCCTTGGCCTGTCCCTACAGGCCCTTGTCCAAAGCCCTCTCCACATTTCTTGTAGCCCTCTTAGGCACCGAGAGCTGCTCAAAGGTCTGCCTGGAGCCTTCTTTTCTCCAGGCTGAACAAGCCCAGCTCTCTCAACTTGTCATCCAGGGATGAAATTATTGCTCCTCCAACATCTTTTTGGTCTGTAGCTAGAGCACAGTAGATTGCAGAGTAGCTAATCTTCCTACAGCCAGAATTTACAATAGGCAGATCAGATTGCGTCTACTTTTTCCTGGCCTGCATCTCAGCAGGGTAAATAGCCATATGCACTAATTCATCAGCCATCTTGGAAACACAGCCTGCACTCATGCTTTAAGATAGCTCCTCAGGAGCTTGTGGAAGTCTGGTCCTGTGTACTGTGATACTTGCTGACAGTTACCTTGGGAAGCAAAACCCAACCAACCAACCAGACCTGTCTGATTCTCTATCAGGCATGTACCGACACTTTGTGTTTGTCTGAAGAGTGGGAGGGATACCTCCAGCTAGACTCTGAAGCACATCCTTGTTCTCAAAGTGCACCGCATGGTTACCTCAGCATAACAGAACAGTTAAAATGCATGAGATGCAATAAGGGAGACATTTAGAAAACATCATTTCCTAGTGGTGGGAGTATCAGAAATTTAAAGACTTTTCCCTTTCAAAACCGGTGTGAAAACAAACAACCAAAAAAATTATGACTCCTAGAGGAAAAAAAGATAAGAAATGCTTGCAACTGTTTCATTTATTTCATGTCAGCAAGGAGATCAAACCTCAGAAGGAGATCAAACCTCAGTCTTTTCCACTGGTACCAGAGGCAGCTCAGCACCCTGAAGGGTAGACCTAAAAGTGACGTGACATGACATACAGGGAAATCAAAGGAAGCTCTTCTCCCTCAGATGACAGAACAGCAATTTCGTTTTCCCTTCACTGTCATTCCACTTGCAGTTTCTTTTTGTATTCTCAAGAATTGGTTTCCTGGTGAGGGGGAACTTATACTTCACTCTCTCTACACCTGCTCCTAAACAAAGCTTCGCATTCTGGAAATGCTGAAGCAATCCAATCTGTCTTGAAGCAATATACTTACACTTCTCCTTAACAGAGTTGACTCTTATGTAGCCACTGAGTTTGGTTTTGGAGGGCTATCTGCACAGACTTTTGAAGGATCTGACGCATCTGTGATCAGACACAAGCTGTCTACAATCAGGAAGCTACAGCTGTGCTGTGCTGACCCTGAGAGACCAGGCCAAAATGAATGCCAGAGAAATGTGTAGGAAATCAGCAGTTGCTATTTTCCTATGCAGCCTTCATTTCTGGGGATCATATTGGAAGACTTCAGAAGAACATACCCATCTGTATCATGCATACCAAACAGGCTATGCATCGGATGCTTGTACTCAGAGACACAGATTAGGCTCATACCATGTTTTATGAACATGTACACAAAATCTCTGAAAAACAAAGATAAACTTGTGCCTAAAACTACTTCATGCCATTTGTTTAACAACTGAATTGTTAGTCTGCTTACTGGAGGTTAAAATAGCCTTGTTTGGTCTTAGGCTGTTATCACATTTCTGTGTTTTTCTCCATTATTTGTTTAAGAGGCATTTTTTCTGTTAGAAGTCAGTAAAAGAAACCCAAACATGAGTGCATATTCCCATGATGAGAGAATTTTGAAATGGCCGAGACCTATTAAATGATTTATTCAGTTTTTCGCTAATGAAGAACTGATCTCAATAATGTATTTGTCATTATTTCATTCAATGTAGTTTTAAAATTCTCAAGATTGCGGCTAACTCCAAGTGAGATGTTTTCCTGACATTCAAGTCAGGTAAGTCAGGTCTTCCCTGCTGGCTACATTGCCTCCATTGTCCCTCTTAGGACTGCAGTTCTTTGGTTTTGCCACATGCTGTAGGGGTAAATTGCTGCTAGAGCACTGGAGAGTAAAGGCATGATGGCTCTGACATTTCTAAATAAGCACCAGGCAAAGAGCAGAGAGACCTGAGAATCCAGGTTCTTCTGCAAAAGGTTTCTCCTTCTCCAGGTTTCACTAATTCCCCATTTTCTGCTCTTTTACCTTGTTGATGAGGCTGGGATCACCAGGGCTGCTCCCCTCATCTTCTGAACTCTTCTGTTCCTCATCTGATGTGATGACCTCCATTGATATGACAGAGACTGGGCACACCTTGTAGGGCTCAGTGTAGGCACTGCAGAGGCAAAGAACAGACTGGTTCACTGGTGTTATTCCCAGACACTTGCTATTGCTCAGAAATAAGAAACGCACAATTGCCCGGAGGTAACCAGTCACAGGGCAGGGAATCCATGCAGAAATGCTTGTCATAGATAGAGAGCAAGATTTCTCAAGCTTTGTTTTTTTTTTTGCTACCAGGTTCAACAGCAACCATTTAGGCAGGTAGAAGGATCTGAAAGGAGCAGTGGCAGTGGGAACTTAACTGAACTTGTTCAAGCTTCTCTAAAGGATTAATATTCTGGCTTAGCCTGGAGCAAAAAGCCCAAAGAATTGCTTTGTTTCTCCCTAGTCAACCCCTCAAAATGGATGTAATAAAATCATACTAATGTCTCAGTGCTTATTAAAAATGAAATATATATACTGTAGCAATCAGTTGCAAACAATATGATTTCTTTAGTTCTCATTTCCTTTGAAACATTATTAATTTGCTTTCGCAGCTCTGCCTCATCTAATCTCCCACTTGGGGATCCCAGACGTGAACAAATAACAAAGCTTCAAAGCCAGTGCTAGGGAGACAGGAGGCTGGGCAAAGATGGGTCAAGGTAAGTGAGAGGGCAATGAAGACAGAGGCTCCCAGGGCCACTGAGCAGACTCACATTTGCTTTTGAAGTGAAAGGGAAGAGAAAAGAGAAAGGGAAAGGGAGAGGGAAAGAAGGGAAGTGGAGAGGAAAGAAAGAAGAAGAGTGAAGAGGAAAGTAAGGAAAGGGAAAGGAAAGGGAAAGGAAAGGAGAAAGGAGAAAGGAGAAAGAAAGGAGAGAGGGAAAGGAACCACCTAAGTATGTGTATTCACTCCAAGCTGCAGATAGGGCTCTATGTCTCCCTTGCAGGTGCAGCCTGCAGCCTTTCTTTCATAGCACCAGTGCTTCCCTCCTGCAGAGTGAGGAGCTCTCACAAGCTGCCCAGGCGGAGGGCTGGGGGGCACAACTGCTCCTCACCATTGCCTTCTCTTGTTTGTTATTCCTGGCTGCAGATTTTCAGTATGCGTAGCATGGCAGCACTTCCAAAAGCCTGCATGGCCACAACAGCAAAGGGGCCTCAGCACAAGTAAAAGCAAGAACAAGGCAGACACAGGAGCAGCTCAGGAGGCTTATTAATAGTTTAGCCTGTCTCTCTCCTTACACAGTCTTCCTGCAACGTGTAATTGTTTACCCCATCAGATGTGAAATTAAGTCACTCCCTCCTTTTCTCTCTCTCTGGTAAATGGTTGCATTCTGTTAATGTAAAAACACATTATAATTTGATAAGAACTTCTCTGTATCTAAGAGCAATAATCATTGTAAATGGCATTGTTAAAGACTCATAGAGTAGCAAAACCTGCAATATTGCTGAGCTGATGCATGGGCTCCATTTATATTAGTCCTGCGGTCCAGTGGCACTGCCTTGTGTTTTAAGAGAAGTCCCAAAATGTTATGGGTCTCACTCCCACATGGGATGGGCACAGACATGTTTGTGCCAGCCACTCCAATCTGCCCTTCTTTAGCCACTCCAGCAGCACTCACGTCTTTACTTCTGAGACTGTTCCATATTGTCATAGAGCTCCTAGGCCAAACACCTTTCCTGATATCAGCATGTGTTTTCTCCAATGAATTCACATCCTTTCATCCATTTTATATGTCTTCATTCTAGTGGTCTCCATATGTTCCTAGCTTCTGAATACTTGAACTGTTCCCAGGAACTGGTCACCAGGTGATGGTGCCCTGGGCAGCTCTGCCTTCACTAATCCCAATGCCAGATGCCTGGAAGACATCAACAAGGATGCAGGGATAGGTGGCAGATGTTGACTTGTGAGACATAACAGGTTTTGGTAAATTTTATAAAAGGACAATAGAGAGAGTAATTGTAATGCAGAGCAAGGTCTTACCCACAGAGCAAAATTTTTAGGTATGCACAAACAGTTACTATCACTGCACATTAAGTCTTTTATCTTAGTACAAGCTGCCATGCACCCTGTGAAAATCACCTGGATGTGTTTTGGCACTTTCCAAGATATTATGTAGATTGCTTTTGATGTTGGTAAAGTGCCACTATTGGATAAATCTTCCAACTAGGTATCTGAGAGCAGAAAAATAAACTGCTTTATTAAGATAATAGAGAAACCAATAAGATGACACCATGATAAATTCATTACCTTAAACTATACCAATAAGGCTAAGATTTTCTATAAAATTAACCTTTGTAGTTATATAGATTATAATTCAAAATTAAATAAATATGCATATATAATCTATATATGTAGCAATATAGGAGTCATAAACAATTCAAACCCTTGTGTTTCTTTATTCTGTAGCAGCAATATGGCTCAATGAGAGCAGATTTCAGATACACTATCTGCTGCTCCTCCAGCAAATGTCTGTAATAACTCCAAGAGTTAGCTAGCACCACAAAGGAAGCAATGGGCCTCCTGGGACAGTGTAACCTTAAACAAACTGAATAAATGCAGGATGACAAGTGCAACTCTTTTATTTAGCAACAGTTACATTCTAATTAGCAGAGCTGCTGATGGGTATGAAGTAGGTAGAAACTGCATAGACGCACTCTACTAGTTACCTTCACTGTGAGCATGTATTGGTACAGCTGGAAAAGGTGTTCCAGCATATACAGACTCTCTAGTTATTCTGCTTCTATAGTGATGTTTGATTTGACCTCAAAGGAAATGAATGTTTTACTGAGCAGAGGATGAAGCCATCGAGTGTTTTACTGAGCAGAGGATGAAGCCATCGAGAGAAGCTGAGCTGACCACTGTAGTAGCACTAGCTACCTTTTGTTAATTTCATTGAATTTTTGTTAATAAAATCAAGACACAAGTCTCTACTACTTATGATCCTTCCATAGCACAGGTTTGGACAAGTCTGAGCACAGATGGTCTGTGCATGGGAAATGAGGGAGCACTGTGGAGATACAAAGCAGGTGTGAGAGCTCATCGAACATGACTCACAGACTGGCAAATACTGTATTTTATCTAGCTTGAATGTGCAATTCTCAAAGAGATACTTGCCCTTCTTTTAATTCCATGCCTACACTTCAAATGACCTAGCAAATTCTGCTCCTTTCCTCCGTACTGATCACATGGATTCTTTAGAATTTTTATTCAGTCAGCATTAGTGAGATGTAAGAATTTAACTGGGGGATTTAACAGTGGCAAAAATTCCCAGCCAAGGTTACTATAATAAAGGTCTAGGAAGACCACGTATTTTTGTTCACATAAAGACACTTGGCTGTATGCTCATTGCTTGGCCATGCACACAGGTGATATCTTGTCTCTTCCCTAACTGCCTTAAAAGAAAAAAAAAAAAAAAAGAAGCCAAAAAACCCCCAAACAACTCAGTTGCTGGAAATCTGGAAATCCAAACCTGAGGTCTGTCGCTTCCACTGCGTGAGCCCAGTCCTCTGCATCATTAAGGATCAGACTACCTGCAGTTTGTTTCAATGAATCTGAACATCAAGTGGTGCATCCCAAAGAAAGGCTCATAAGTCTCACCTGCTTTCTGCTTCATGGCCTGTGCTCCAGCAGTGATCATGAAAGGAGAGGAGGAGTGCTCTTTCCTGTAAGGTGTTTATATTAATGTATCCCTGGAACTCTCAGTTATGCTCTATGATACTGTGGAGTACCCATCCATTTCATCAAGTGGCTCTTTATACACCTGAAATGCAGCTGGTTAGGTTGCTAAGATGTGCTGCCAATGTCCCTTCAAATGCCAGTGGAGTAGATCCATCACAGTGTCTAGAAGGTATGATTGTGTGTGTTGTAACAGATTTACAACATATTTCTGCCATGCAACTGAATCTATTTAGACAGTGTAACTGTGCTAGAAATGTGTTGATTAGTCAAAAGCAACTCAGCACCTTCCTGAAGCAGCAAGTAGTTGTGTAGGGTTCAGATATGCACTTTTAGTGCCACAGGGGTTCCCACTATGTCAATCATATTGGAGGGAGCAGGGCACTGTGCGACTCCTGTGGCTGAGCCCATCTTCAGTGCAAAGTGAGTGTGATGTGGACATCCAGATTCCCCCATTCCAGCTCCTGATCACCTCCTTCAGGAACAGGGGACTTCTAAAATTTCAGTATAAGAAAGTGCACTTTCTGGAGAAAAAGACTGTGTGGCTTATCGGCAATCGCAAGAGTGTAAACACCGTCACCAGCCAGCTGGAGTAAGCTTCCTTGGAGTACATTGGTTTCTTCTGAAAGTAGGTTTCAGTGCTTCAATACTTTCAGTGTAAAGAACAGTGTGAACAAGCATTTATGGAGCCTATGCTGTGTTCATGTTTGAACCAAACATAATTTGTCTCCTAAGGTATATATACAGCATAAAAGATTATCCGAGCTAATAACACTCAAGAGGTCAGGCAAAGGATACATTGCTGAATGGCTTCCAGAAACAGAGTCCAGAGTGTGCTCAGGTTTTATAACCACTATGGCAGCAATCAGTAAATGACAACTGGATTCTCTCCCTGCCACCTCCACTTTGGTGGGAGTACCAGGGAGGCAAGTGCCAGGACAGAGAAAGAGAGAACATTTGACACTGTCTTTTATAGGATCTGGGGAGGAGAACAGAAAAAAATTTTAAAAAAGGACAGAACTTTTCTTTATTTTTAGAGATCCTGATATTTTTTTTTTTTTTTTTTTGCATATGATGCAAACTGCAAATGAGATTATTGTGGTTTAAGCCCAGCCAGAACCACACAGCCACTCACTCACTTCCCCACCTTCCTCCTCCAGCTCCCTAAGGGATGGGGAGGAGAATTGAAAGAATGTAACTCCCACAGGTTAAGAGAAGAACAGTCCAGTAACTAAGGTATAACAGAAGACACTGCTGCTACCACCAATAATGACAACGATAAGGGAAATAACAGGGGAAGAGAATACAACTGCTTACCACCCACTGACAGATACCCATCCTGCCCCAAGCAGTGATCTAGCCCTTTCGGGTAACTGCCCCCAGTTCATATAGTGAGCATGACATACCGTGGTATGGAATACCTCTTTGGTCAGTTTGGGTCACATGTCCTGGCTCTGCTTCCTCCCAGTTTTCCCTCCTCCCTGGCAGAGCGTGAAACTCAGAAAAGTCCTTGGTCAGAGTAAATGTTACTTAGCAATAACTAAAAACATCAGTGTTATCAGCATTGTTCCCAGGCTGAAAGTCAAAAACACAGCACTGCACCAGCTACTAAGAAGGAGAAAAAAATTACTGCTACTGCTGAACCCAGGACACAGATAATGCAACTTAACTACCACAAACATACTTGAAGGGCCAAAGAGACCCCTGATTCAATGCCTGGAAATTTCTTACCGTTTCAAAAGTGCCTGCAAGTAAAGATCAAAGCAGTATTTGATCCAAACTGTCACCACAAGATGAAGAAAGCAATAGAAGAGGCTAGAAACCACATCCTTGGACCCATTCCTACAGTGGAACAACTACTATTAAAAGCTGGTATTACCAGTAATTATCAACACATGGCCCAGCATATTCACTGCTTTCATACAGTGGTAGAACAAAGTAAGTTAACTCTCTGGTTTTCTTGGCACTTCTGCACTGCCTTCTGGGGGATATAAAGTCTTTTTCCTTATGACCTTTCATCCATTTTTTAGTGAAACCACAGTTCTAGATTGCTAAGAGACAATTCTTTCAATTCTTTGCTAGACAGAGGCAGTGGTGTTGAGTTCAGTTAGGTCTAGATCCACCAAAGCTCTGAAACAAATGTCAGTTTTAACCCTAAATACTTTTCTGTCTGTACTGGTGATTGTCTTGGCAATTATTTGACCTGAGTCAGCAGCAAATGCTTGTCGGAACTACCTAGGAAGGTATCGACATTTTTTCTCTCCCTGTGGGATTCGTCCTCTACAAGTACAACCTCCCTGAAGCCATCAGAGTGATGATGAAATTGATACATAGAGTCAGTATGCTTATTCTACAGAGGACTAGTAAATTGCTGCTACAACCTTCCCATCAACAGATCCCAGCCTGCACCCATTCTGATTCCCGTGTCATAGGTATCTTAGCTCGTAAGTGGATATAGGGTACTGGATTCAAGGGGGAGACCAGAATCTCACCTGAACAAGGCTTGGTTATGCAAAACCCACATACATAAAATCCCCTCCATACAGAGGGAAAGAAGAAAAAAATCACACACAGCCCTCCAAAACCCCCTCTATTATTGGACCAAATGGATTGAATGCATCTTTTTTCTACATGCAATATCCCCATCCCTGGCTTTCTTTCAAGTCACATGGCTAGCACAGTGTTCAACTTCTGTCTTTTGCAGACAGTGACATTTTTATTGCAAAAAATTAAAATCACACGAACTCAATGCAATGATGGTAACTGGGAGAGGCAGGGGTGTGCTGAACGACCCTGTTTTATTAAAACTGGTTATTTATTTCTTGCATCTATTTGTAAATTAGGGTGGTTTTTTTAGTCTTTCTGCAAAAGAAAGGCTCATTACTGAAGGAAATTAAAGTCCAAATGCATTTAAAGCCAATAAAGGAAATGCCTGTTAGTGTAGCATGTGTTTAGCCGGTCAGTTCCCTCCTACAGCAGATCATCAAGACAAATATCGCAGCTGAAGTCTGAAAAAGGCAAGAAAGACATGATGTCTGCTAGTAACATACACAGCCTGACAAGGCAAGGTAACACAGGGATAATAACATTTCACATTCCAAGGCAAAGCTGTTGGGCTGCCAAGGCCAGAGAGTTCTTCCTCATACAACAAATGTTTCAATTTGAATTTTGCTCTTTCTGGAATTGGCGTGGTGCAGGATATAGTAGAGGGTACGAGGAGTTTGGTCAGGTGCAGAAGGCTTGTGGTCAGTTCCCAATAGCTTCAGAGACCAAACTCTCCCACCTTTAACCACTGCTCCTGGACGTGCTCACAGAGCAAGGGAACTGGGGCAGGTCTTGTTCTGGAAGGGAAGTCAGGTAGTGAGGACCACATGGGGGTTTGGGCTCCCTTTCAGGAATGCCTTGTGGCCTAGTCTGGGTCAGGATAAGCAGAGGAGGAATAAGAGAAAGGCTGACAGTGAATTTTTACCAGTCATGTTCCAGGTGTACTGAGATGGATGGGCTGCTCTTGCTTGAGGCACCTGCACAAACCTGCACAGCTAGTCCATGTTTCAGGCTCAGCCACATGTACTTCGGGTGCATGATTCCCCTCCCCAGCCCTATGGCTTAAACCCACTAGAAAAACAAAGCAACACTAAAAGCTGGACATGCCTGAAAGCACAACACAGTGGCCTAGGGTCTTGGACAAGTGGCACCCCTCTCCATGACCTGTGGTGGCCACAGCTTGCGCTCAGCATGATGCTCCGACCCTTGTCCTGCATTTCCTGTAAACAGGGAACACTTCCTCCCAAGAGATGACCTGGCAATGAGCTAGCAGGGGCTGATGCTCTGCTGGACCGCACCCAGTGCCCCACCAAGCCAGAAGGTACAATGGGGCAGCTGATAATACATAATAGATTATTAAAGGTAGCTCTGCCCTCTATAGACTCCTTTGAGCACTATTCTATGATTCTATGAATATTTATATTGCATGTCAGCCACCACAGAGCTTTTACTTTCATTAAATCTTTAGCTTCACAGGCACTTGAAACTTTGCTATCCAACAGCACCAGCAGAGCTTTTCCTTAAGGAATGAGCACAGCTCTTCTTATGCTTCTGTTTTCCTTCTTTCCCCTGCTAAATCACAGCCCTGTTGTTCTCCAGCACACTACTGTTCCCTATCTCTGGCAACCTTTTGCTATGCTGAATCCTTGCAATGCTTGAAAACCTGAACTGAGAGAGGCAAAAAAGACCTAAGTGCTTGGCACTGACAAAAGTCTGTTTTGTGCTGTGAAACTCTTCTTCCTTCCCAGATCATGCAGGCCATACATCTCCATCATGTTGGAACTTGTCATATTGCGCATCTGTCAAGGGACAGAAGATAGCAAGAAAATATCTACTAATTATCAGGATGGGTTTCAAGTGATTTGCTGAGCAACCCCTAGTCACAACATAAATGGCCTCTGACAATGAAACCACTCAGCACTTTTGCCCTATTCTCCTATAAAATATTTATCTTAGTGACAGTTTGAGTTTGGATACAGTGAAAAACTGGGAGGAATTTACCTGACTTTAGTGGAGTCACCTGATATTTATACTTGTGCTCTTTGAGCAAAATAAGACCCTCTGGTTTCACTCTGACCTCTCTGAAAGACTTATTCCTCTCATAAATCAGTGACAGAATAAGCCAGATACATAGGACTGCATTAATAAGGAGAAGATCTCTCCTGTAAGAAGTGATCTTCACCTAGTCCTCTCAGTATGAGAAGAACGCCTTTGTGGGGAGACTACTACCCGGGAAGCAAAGCTGAAGCCCCTGCCCTACTGCAAATTCTTTGTCATCATCTTCAGCATGTTTCGTAACAACTTTGTGCTTTGTCTCATTTCTGTAAAAGAAATGGTTAATCCCAGAGCAATGTTGTGTTTAAAATGCAAGTAAAACGGAGGGCTTTGGACACTGTGGTCTGCACAAATCACTCATGGGAATTTTTCAAACTGAGCTTGGCAGAACACAGGTATATTTCCAATGCAATGTGGGCTCTCCTGGTGTTGGTGGACTGCTTCTGCTGTCCTACAACCATAATAAAGAATTTTAAAGTTTTAAATAGGTAAAAACCTGGGTCAAGATGTGTTTTATGGCTGCAAAAGGAGGTTATTGACTTCACTAAGAATCACAGAACTAGAATATTTCGGCAAATCCTGTTTCTCAGTGTCTTTAGGTTTGTACAATATAGCAGCCGCTCTGTACTTTTGCTTATATGGTACAGCTGGGACTACACTACTGATTCTGGAATATACCCTGGGCTGAGATGTGAATAGGTGTCAGTTAGGTAAATGTGATCCTTACAGCAGCAAATGGATCCAACTCACTATAATCCTTTCAGAAGATCCAGCTTAAGATAATTCTTGACAGGTCATAGAAGTGAAAACTCAAAGGAGAATGCCAGCTTGGAAATGGTGTCTGTGAAATGCAAACACAAGTCCGAGCTTGAATTAATAATCACTTGCTGCAGCCAGATTTTTTAGTGATCTACTTATTAATAGAAATCTCAATTCTTGGCATCCAATTCCAAAAGACAGAAGAACTGGTGGAAGACAGAGGGCTTGGATTTCCGGTGGGAAACATTCTTGGACTTTTTTCTAAGCTGTTCAGAGTTGTGTCAGGAAAGACACAACTTTAGATGACAGAGAAGATGGTACTTCCAAAGCAGGTAATGCCAGTTCTCAGTTTTTCTTTTCTTTCTTTTAAAGAAGCGTATTTTATTCTTGAATTAGGAGAAGAAGCGGGAACACACCAGCAATACCTCTACAAAGTCTAAATCTGCTGGGATACTCAGACAGCCTGTGAATTTCTCACAAGTAGCGCCTTGCTTAGAAATGAAGTTACAAACACCTTGCATGATAATGAGTCCAAATAAGAGAATTATCTCTAAGCATTGTCATAACATTATTGATTTCAGTTTCAGCCAAACAGTTGGTCATGCACATGGAGGAATAAAGGCAGAACGTGGAATTTCAGAAGTGGTATTAGAACAGCAGACATCCATGACCTGTAACGGCCATTTCCAAAGTGGAAATGACACTTCTATGGCTTTAAGTGTCCCTTTCAATGTGGTAACATCAGTCTTTCAGATCCAGCAGTATAAACGTGCCCAAGTATGCAGTGTGAGAACCTTCAATAGCAGTTGGCAAAGAAATCTCACACAGTGCTTTACATATTTATGTCCTGCAATCAGATGATTAGCCTCACTGTAACTTGTCATAAACTCTTCACTTGACATATGCCTCAGGCTGAGAATCATACTGAGGTTAGAAGGGAGTTAAGGGAGAGGTATAGGAACAATGTATCCCGAGAAGGTGTCAAACTGCATCCCAGCCTAGCAACTCTGCAGAAAAAGAACAAACAAAACAATAGCTACCATGTAGGATTGCATACATGTATACAGGACTGGTTTCAACTTACAATAAATCAGAACAATAATCTGGTTAGATTCTGTTAGGCTTTCTGAGGTTTGATGAATGATTTTAAGGGTCTGAACTATTAATGGATCCCAAAGTCAACTTTATGGGGAAAAAAGCCAGAGTGAGGTGATTTATGGGATGAAGTTGAGGTGCTAATTTTAAACCCAAGGATTTTGATTTGGGTGGGGCCCCAAAGTGGTATTTAACATTTTCAGGATGAAATATTGTAAGCCTATCAGCCTGTTCCTTTCAAATTCAAGCTCTAAAATCTGCATTCTACATTTGCCTCAAAACAACAAAGTCCATCAAAGAGGCTAAAGCAATGTGAGAAAGTAAAAAAATACTATTTTTTGATCTGGATGTGGTAACCTGAGTGATGCACACACTCCCAGTGGGTTGGCTACATGACTGACATGGGGAAATCACTGATAGGCACAAAAACCCCTTTGCAGATAGGCGTTACTTTACAAACTGTGGTGTTGAACCCACTGGCAAAAAAGGTTGTAAAAGGTCAAGGGGTAATTCTAACCACTCTGAAAAGATCTTGTCTGGCCTTATATGGTATGGTATAGCAAGATATATTGCAGCAGGTACACTGTTCTCTGCCCTAAACAATGCGTTCACTTATCACTTGAATGAAAAAAATTATCTGGGACGAAAACCAGACCTTGGATAAGCAGAGACTGGGTTTTCTATATCTTAGGCTACAGCATATAGGAGTTTCCATTAAACTTTCTCAGAACAGGTTATTGTTCACAAAGAACTCTTCATGAATTTTTCCCTCTTGGAAAATGTTTCTCTCACTCTGTTTCGGGTGCTAGACTGAATTACCAGGGCAGTCAAATCATAAACAGCTGCTCAGATCCTCAAAGGTACAAATCCACAGAGCATGCCAATGTACCGCAAATGAGCATCTGGCACAGTATCATTTTCTCATCCAGTTTCCACTTAGTGACTTTTCTGATTATGCCATGCTTACCAATACTTTTCTGACTAGGAGCTCTGAATCTGTTGTAGGCATATAGTTAGAAAATTGGGACTTACATAGATATATAGTTAAAAAACCAGCATTTGTATTACCATAGAAAAGCCTGAACAAATACAGGGGCCTCCAAAGAGGTAAGGATAACCTGGGAACAACACTGCCTAATGAAGAGTTGATAGCTGTGGGGAAGGCTTTGGCCTTGTATAGGCAGATTAAGAAACAGGGCTAACAAATCTCTAATGAGGAAAAACTATCCTTGAAGACTGATACATCCTGGAAACACACGGACATCACCACGATGCAACTTCAACATGTCAGCACATGATTAGGGTGTCCTTTAATTAACTATCCTCATTATAATAAAAAAAAAATCATGCCTTCAGGTCAAAATATCCCTTTCCTGTGCATGCATAGTAAGGATAGTAGTGATGTGATCTTATGTAAGTTAACTGGCAGATCTTTAAGTGGTGAGAAGGTTATGAGGAGTTACTAACCTGAACTGAATTATCTAAATCTGTCAATTTTGCATGGGGTGGGTGCCAGCTTTGTAGGATACCACCTCACACCCCTTTTTTGTGCAAACGCGGGGTAAACAAATGCTTCAGCTCTGTATGTGAATTGGTTGCTGCACATGGGGCAATGGACCCTATTTTCAGGACAACAAATCCAATTAGAAAGAGATGATACATTTCACAGAAAGAAACTGCCTGATGAAATGGCACATATCAGAGATCAGAGATCAGGGGTATGTTCCTGATTATTCTTTCTTTGTTTAGTTTTGGCTGTGTAATCTATTCACTCAAACTTGGAACCAGAGTCTTTATGGTCTATTTTCATTTTATTGCCAGTTCATTATTCCATATTTTCCATGGAAAATATGGTAAGTTCAGCATAATGAACACCACACTCCCCTGCAGGACTCTTAAGATGGAAGGGAAGTTGTCATTTCCCTGTATAGCAGGATCACTTGCTTTTTCAATACCATGCAGTTAGGTCTGGGAACAAACCAGGGGTAAAATGCAGTACAGCCAGGATCAGAAGGAAAGCTGTTCAGATGACAATAGTAATATTCCCTGTTAAAAAACCCAACCAACCAACCAATAACAACAAACAACAACCCAAAAACCAGGAGAAAGTATTTTTTCCTTGAGTGAGACTGAAGAAACTCCTCTCTTACTGCCATCAGTATTACTCCAACTATTTTGCAGCCAGAGCCACAAAGGAATTTGTACAGATTATACAACCTTTATTGTTATCGACCAAAATGTCCTTCACTATTGAGGGCTGTTTCATAGATGGTCAGTCCTGGCCTAAATCTCTCTCAAAGAGGCTTTCTGAAGCTGTGGCAGTTTATGCTAAATGAGTCTCAGCCTTAAGGTAAAATCTCCAAAATAATTCTGCTACTATGAAAAGTTTGAGGGGGTTTAGACAATTGATCCTCTAAACACAAGCTGAAAACTGAGCTGTTTGTTGCTCTCAGGCCAGCATAGGCTCATCCTGCCATTTGGTCATGGGGTACGAAAACACTGAAAAATGCTTTTTCTTGCATCATTGTAATAGTCCTGAAAAAAGTAGTGTCCAGTCTCTTGAGTTTTAAAGTTCCTGAGCTCCTGCAACCTGGGTGTGCATAAATACCTCTCTATCAGAAGGGCAGGGAGGTTTGACAGCCTTTTCTATGTTTTCAGAGAGATCTAGAGACATAGAAAAGGAACTGACAATACTAAGAAACCTCTTACATTACTGAAAAGTTGCCCTTCCAATACGGACTCCCTTTGGACTTAAAAGCACTTACTGGATTTGAGACTCAACTACCCTGCAGCCTTACCAGGAAAATAAATGGAGCTCCTGGAATTCTAAACTAACCAAGACCTTCTAGCTGGCTTTTTTTTCCCTGACGCTTTGGGGAAACATCAAGTGAACTGAATTTTCTTGCATTTCAGAGGTTCACCCAGTGATTAAGCAGAATATGTCCAGAAAGAGAGAAACAGCTGAACTGCTAGTACATGAGGCTGGGTGAAAGCGCTCAGTGGCTCTCCTCTATCTCCTGAAATGTCACTTTCAGTTCCCACATTACAATTCGAGCTGGCTGGAGTTTTGCTTGGCTGAGGCTTTTTTAGTTGAAAAATCAGGCTTGGAATGATTAAAAATCGTGTTGATTTGCGACATTGGCCTGTGATTGATCTATTAACGAATTCTGATCCTGCTACCCCTAATAATTCTGGAAAATCAAAATGAACTTAATTCAAAACTATGGTTTAGTTCTAAATTTACTTCAGTATCTCTATCTTTCCCCACCCCGCATGCCCCCATCCCCACAAATGAAACAATCAGAATAAACACTGGGGACTACAGAATTCCCTTTTTTCCCCCCCTCTTTTTCTAGGCTTTTCAGTTACACAGACGTATGTTACTTAATCTCTTGCAGGCACTGAAGTGATGTTTTCCCCTAGAACTGTAGTCAAAGTTAAATTGGCAAGATACATTGTTTGTCTAGCACAGTTTAAAATATGTCTTTACATTTTTGTCACCTTCCTATATGTTGCTCTCACTGGGGCTCTTTACCCTGAGTGTATTCACAGTGATCTGTTCTTTCTTCACTGCCATTGTCAAGATTTTTTTAAGCCTGACAGTGTGAAGGCAGAAATTTGAAAGGAAAGATTTTGAGGCTCTCAGTTTTAGCTCACATATTGTCCTCCGGAAGACCTGACTTCAAAAGAAATGTTGTACTGTACGCAATTCTTCTAAAGGCATGTGTGCTAAGGAAGAGACTCTTCTGAGCTCCTGTAGCCAGCTCTCAGAACTAAGAATGCAGTCTGATACCTGGAATGTAAGCGGGTCAGCCAGCCTTCCTGAGAAGCTTTCATCAGAAACACCAAACTAGCTGTCCTTGAATAGGTCCATCTACCCAGACGGGCCATCCGGGAGATGTAGTGGGTTGATACCAAAGTTTTTGGCCCAAACTTACTGAATGTATTTAAGACACAAGGACAAACTTCCAACAGACTGAGGAGGTATTTAATTTGTGACAGCTGAGAATAGCTGGAGACTGCTGAATCCAAGCAACTATCACTTGTCTCAGTTCTTTAGTACCTACTGGTATTTCCTTGGAGAAGTCTGAGGACATTCCTGTGATACTATTAAAGCTGATGTAGCATGAGCCAGATAGAGCACCAAAAGGTGTTCACTGATGAAAGGTCTAAATCTGTTTGCTCCAGGCCTTTTAAGGATAGCATCTAATTAATCCAGCCTCAAGTGAAAGGGTACTTTTCTAAGTTCTTTTTAAAGGGGCCTTAGCAAAACAGATTGCTTCTTATATATCTTCTTCCACCCATTAACTCCAATTGGTTTATCAAGATTAATTGTTGTATGGCACTGACCAGAAAATCTTTAAGACAGTTTTTAGATTAACCCCCTTGGGTCCTGTAAAAGAAGAATTCTTGTAGGATAATTACAAATGTGCTGTATATTTTAAATAACTTTGCTGGGTGGCACAACAAACCATAAACTACTAGATCAGATTTTCGTTTAAAATGCAATAGCATTCTGTTGGTTTTGTTGCAAATCTAATCTGGAGATAGTCCCCATATTGTTGAGCAGTGGATTCTGAAAAGGCAGCAGAATTCTAATGTGCAACCTCTAATTCAATAAATCCTCTCAGTAAGGCTCAGGGTGGGGGTGGGAGAGGAGAAAGGCATGCGTAGAACCTTCAGTGACAGTAAAAGACCTGACCATTTTAAACAGGCTGCATCTTGCTGATCTGCAGTCTCATCACTCTGTCTGCAGTACATGTTTTTTTTTTTTGTGTGGTGCTGGGAATGCTTAAATCACACCAATATCATGTCTATGTTGCATAACCATCATCCAGGGCAAATTTGCAATGTACAACAGACTTTCACCTCTTGAACCCCACTGAAATGTATCACTGGCTCATATAATATAAAGAGAGAAGACAAAGAAATCTACCCGGGCTTACATGCCCTCAGGACATGAAGATGCCCACATGAACACACTCCTCCTTCTCGGCACTGTAATTTGATCAGAAAAGTAGCCATCAGAATGGAGTCCAGCTGCTAATAAAGCCAACATCTACTGAGGACTTCAGCATAGCAGGGCATTAGCATCTCTATGTCCATACTTTAATGACAATAACCTTTCAAACAGACTGTGTTTTAAGGGCTTTTGAGTGCTACATAGTTCAGGTATAGATACTGGATGGCATGAGCTCTACAGTTAATTCTCTTGCATGCAGACTATCTGCACTTTTTTTTCCTCACTCATTTTCTTGCATAGACTTTCACGAACACACCTATCTGTGACTAAAACACATGAGGCAAGTGATCACTGAAGGGGAAGCAGGTTTTTCCTACTTACCCTCTTATTAAAGAGTAAAAGCCTTTAAATGAAAAGAATGGTAATAACATTTATTATACAAAAAAAAAATTGCTCTTTGCTTACAAGCAGTAGAGATCTGGAGGGCCAGACTCTAATCCCAGACATCTTCTGAAAAATCCTTTAAAGTTTCTGTTGATTGTCCAATTAATATTTGAATGAAAGGCATCTCTAACCAGACAGGCAGAGACTTCCAAAATTCTTCTAATATCCTTTACAGAAACATTCCCAGCTCTCTCATACTCCTGGAATGAGTTTAAGTGTGTGAATTTGAGTAGAGCAGACCACCCTTTTAAGACAGTTCTGGTTTCTTTTCTTACAGGAGAACAGAGTTGGTTTATGAACTGCAATTATAGCTACATTTTCTTGAATGACAGACTGAATATTTGAACAACAACACTCCAAAATACTCCAGAATATTTTGGCAATGAGGAAAGCATACTGAGGCTATGATTTACAGCAGGCAGAAAGAATGACTGAGACTTGGCAAAACTGGTAAATCCATATGATGGATTTTAAGCAGAAAGCAAAACGAGGGAATGAAATATCTGAAAACATGCAGCCTGTACCATCCTCCTGACTGTACCAAAACTCTGACAAAAGACTCTCTCCATCTCTCCTAAAAACACTGGAAGTGGTACTATGATAGACGACAGAATGAGTATTTGAGGTGTCTCTCATACCCTTGATGTTTATCAGACTGCCATGTGTGTGGCTGATGCTCTGAAGGTCGAGCTGGGTTAACGAAACTATTCTTTAAGACATGACAGAATACTTCAATTCTGTCTTTCATCTGATGGAAGTTTAGCCAGTAACTTTGGTGAAATTGCTCTGACTTATAGGGCAAAGGCAATGCCACAGGGTACAGTGGGCTGTCTCAGAGGTGGGGCACAGTTGTCTCTTGCTTTCAGACAGAACAATTGTCTTGTGTTTCTCTTCACTTTATAGCTCAACTCTTCTGAGGAAAGGGGCTAGAAAGTGACTTTTGAAAAGCAAATGAAAATTGAGTCTGATCCAGGCTATGTGGACTGGAGAAAGAACAGGGGAATTTTGTTCAATTCTACTTATGTCCCACTGTTCCTACGCTGTACAGAAGGCTAATGATGATCTATACTGTCATACACCTGAATCAGAGTTTAATTATTGATACCACATAGCTAAATGCTGGGGATAACTGCACTTTAATAACTGCACTTCAGGGGGCAATATTCCCAGTTCTATTCTCACAATGGTAATTCTAAGTTAAAATACATTTCTAGACACTTTCATTATTGTACTTTTTCTATAAACTTAATTGCTTCTAATTAGAAATTATTGGTTTAAATCTACTCCACGTGGTCTTTCCTTTTAAGCAAGAAAATGAAACAGTGAATCTTCTCATCTGTCAATCTCTGCAAGACCCCCTCCCGCCTTGCTCTTCCCCAGTCAAACAGGGTATTGGAGGTTCCTGGATTATTATAATCTTTTATAGCACTCTCATATTCTGTTCTCTGAAAAGTAATGAAAGAGTTGCACTTGGCCATTCATCAAGAATATAGCAATTCCATAAGGTATCAGCAGACACTAAATACCAGTGCTCTGCAGGTGAATGCTCCAAAGAGAAGTTCATGGACTCAAGTATCACATATTGCAAGGGTTTAATCCCGCACATTTGTAATCTCAAATGGTTGAAGTATGCCTCAGGATATGAGCAGGCAGGAGTTCAAAGTAATGTTAGTCCCTGCGTGGTTGTAGTAGGGCTGTGTTTGATAGGTATTCATATTACAGAGCTTAAATCAGTTGAGAGATATTTTAGGCAGAACTGCTTTAATAGGAAATAAAACATTCATGTTCATACATCACATATGCTTGCATAAATAGGTTCATGTGTTTGTTGTTGTAGGATTTGCTTTGCTTTATGAACAAGCCATATGCTGTTTCTCAAAGTATATTGTATTATTGGATGTGTATTACCCATTTACATTTCACCAAAGCTTTGTCTTTGTCCAAAATATCCTGACAAATAAAGCAAATAATAGCTATCTCAGCAGCAATGAATGCATTGCTGTCTGCCTGATGCTCTTCCCCTCCACCCTGGTTATTTTGATAAGAGTGTTGGTCAGGAGCCTAGCCTTCATTTCTCCCCAAACAGCAAAAACTGCATGCACAACAAGCAGCAGTCTGAAAAATTATGTTCATGCCTTGACCTTGAGACTTCCTGAACCAGTTTGGATTTGCTCTCCCTTTGAAACAACAGCCTTCCACAGGAAGTTCATAAATGGGCCCAAGTCACAGCAATTGACGTAGTTTTAGTATTTTTAACTTGGTTCTTCAAGAACTACCTAAGATGGGCGGCCTTTCATGAACACAAAGGACTGGCCAGCTTTTCCATCAGCAAGCATCAGCATGCTGCGCACAGTGCAAATGGCTGAAAGCAGCGTGAGGAACAGGCTGCCTGGCCCTGCTAGCACAGCTTCTGCCCAGCACTACCCTGGAGATGAGTGTGCTGTGGAGCTCCACTGTGCTCCACCACATCCCAGTGTTGGGACTAGGGCTCCTAACATTGTGGGCAGCCAGCATCTCCACATCTGGACCACAGGCCTTCATCTCAGACCCCTCAGATTTGGGCACATTTGGGTCGACAGCTTAAGCAGTGACGCAACCTTGTTCCGCATGTCATACTCGCCTCTCCCACCCCTGCCAGTTCTTGTCTCTTTCAGAAATACAAAGCACTGTACATCATGCTTGCTTAGAAATCCTTTGCAAGATTTATTCAGAGCTGTTAAAGTTCTTTTACTCCCCAAGTCTGAAATATCATAAGAGGGACATGTGAGATGCCCATTGTTTGTTCCATTCAAAATGACGAGAAGATCAGAAAAAATTAATGTTGCAAAGAAACAGAAGTATTTAATCTTTGGAAGAATGATAGATGAAAATGGACAGGAACCTCTTACTTCTAAGATGTTTATCTTTTTCATACATTTTACAGAATGCAACTGCATTGAAGACATTCCTTTTCATTTACTGGCTTTGCACCTTGTTTTTTCATTACCTGTTTAACATGAACTTAATGGCAAACACTGTTATTTACATCTCTGCACTCCACTGATTGTATGCTATAATCTGATGACAGATTCAAACTCAAAGGTCTTGAGCGCACTCCTCCTATGTAACTATGAAAAGGACATCTTTTTGTTTGCAATTTAACTTATCTATAAATCAGCAGCTCTGTCAAAGGGCAGTAATCAAAAGCTTTAAAGCAACTTTTAAAATTAATTGTCTGGTCTGATTAGCTCATGATTTAGGATTTTCTGGTCTGTACTTAACTGATGCATGTTGAAAGATGAATTATGTGTATATTGTTGCTTTGAGAAATTGGCTGGAATGAAAAAATGAAACAGGACCCTTTCCAGCAAATTGGCTCTCTTTTCCTTCAGTCAAGAAGTCAGAAACCTTTCCTACTGAAGAACAAAGCAAGCTGCCCCCACCCACCCAAGCCACAGAAATTAGACCTATTGGATAAACCAAGTATTTTTAAATGTTTTTTTTGTTTGGGTTTTGGTTTTTGTTGTTTTTTTTTCCCCACTCACAAAAGCTTATCTTGCATTCTTCCAATCTTTCTTGTAAGCATTTCCTGAGAGGGGTATGAGCCAAGCAACGTGGAGGAGCTGCCTATGATACCTAGCAGGGGAGGCCTTGCCTGTTTGGCCAAGGCTAGCAGGTCTTACATAATAACTTATTACAGTACCTTTCTGTTTCCTGGTCTGTGATTTGCTGCTTGTTCTCAAAGCCAGTGAAGCTGCTCATATCCACATAGCCATCGTTCTCATTAGCAGCAGATATTGCCCTGCTGGGATCTTCAAAAAATTCAGTAAAAGTTCCTGCTCTGGTGGATCTTCGAGGCTGAATCTGTATGTTTTCATAATCAGAGCTCATAGCAGGAATGTTCTCATAGTCAGATGTGTCAGCATTGGGAAAAGAAATGGACCTGGGTTTTGTTAATGGGAGTGGCATGAAAGGAGGTCTGGACCGGTCCTCAAAAGATTCCACCCTTGACACACTCCTGCTGAAGGACTTGGGTGTTCCTTTTCTTTTACTATCCTTATAGAAAAGCACAGCTGAGGGAGACTCAGATGCACGGAGCTTGCCCACATGTGATTTTAGTTGAGGTGAGTTACTTAGGCTTCTTCTGTCCAGCTCCATCAGCCTTGGAGGCCCATGATAGCTGGACTCTGATGAGGACCTTGAAGAGGAAACATTAACATCTACATGGACTTTACTTTCAGCTTTTTTCTTGAATTTTAGAGTGAGGAACCTCTTAAAGGAAGACTTCTTTTTCTTGGAATACTTATCAGGTGAATCATTCTCTATCAAAAGTGAAGGGGAACTTTTAGTGATTGGCTTTTTGGTGATGTAGGCAAGTTCAAAAGGAGGTGGTATATCCACAGCTGAGGACGGAGTAGATATGCCACATGACGAAGGATGGTTTCTCTGGGAAAAACTACCTGAGGAGCCATTGACACAAGGCAATGACAAATCGTCTTCTGTCCTTTTTATTCTACTATCATCCAGTACACAGCCATCACTTTCTCTGTAAACAGAGACAGGTATCTCTCTCCCCTCAACAGAGTAAGATCGAGGATATAAAATGAAACATCTTGACTTTGTTCTTAATGCCCTGTTGACTTCCATTGGTTTTCCTTCCACTGGAAAAAAGCTATTGCTTAAATCTGTACCAGGGCCATTGTGGGAAGATGGCAAACCAGTTTCAGGTCCAGTTTCTTCTGGAACTGTTTCTGGGACATAGCCTGGCATTTTCCCAGACAGCGACCGTGTCCTCGTGACAATACTTTTGCAATCAATGGGCAGAAAGTTGTTTTCACCATCCGTGCTTAATTCGTCACGTTTATTGTGATCAGTTCCTAAATCAGTCTGCCCATCATAAGCAATTTCATTTTCTGTGGGAAGCACATAAGGGTCATCTAGGGAATCATTGTTAATTTCTTTTTCCTCTGATTCTTCAGGTACAATCACCACTTCAGGGACTGCTAGATTTTCATGCAAGACATGTCTGGTCCCACATTCTACGTTCATTTTGCCATGCTTACAGACTTCTAACTCTTCCTCGAGTGGGATCTGTTGAGGTGGACTTGGGACACTTTGGCTGAGGCTGTTTGCTTCCACCTCATTGTGTTCAACTCGCAGCTTATCTGAATTAGAGGTTTCCACCATACTTTCACCATGCTTTTCAACAGTCACATTTTCCAACTCTGGCTCCAACCCTGGACTAGTAGGTAGACTTTCAGAGATCACACCATCTTCATCCAGAGAGATCCCTTCTGTTTGAAGATTCTCATCTGAATGTTCCATGGGTATTTCCTCATCACATTCCTTCTTACATGGAGCATTTTGACAGCTATCATCCATACTCTGTGCATTCACAGTTTCTTCTCCTCTCCCAGAGTCTTTGCTTGCTTCACAGGCTACCTCTGATGTCTTATTGCTCCTCTCAGTGATCTGGCAGCCATCACTGGCATTTCCTGTGTTTGTATTATTGGGCTCATTTGGGTCTTCTTTTTCCTCTTCAGCTACTGCTTGATGGATGGACTCTCCTAAGCCACTTTCAGCACAGGGTTCATCTTCACATGGTTCTATGCCAGGAGCGATTTCTTTAGTGGCCTCATCAGGCAGCATGTCAGGGCTTGCACAGCCATCATTTTCAAAGTCCCCTTCTGTGTTTAAATCAAGCTTAGCATGCACACTGTGGTCACCATCATGTGCTAGACACCCACCTCCCTTTTCTAAAATCTCCAGCAGTTCCTCCTCCTCCTGTCCTGCCTTCTCACAACCTGGGATTGATTCGTCTGTAGGTAGTGGCATTACAGTGGTATCTTTAAGCATATCATCCATTAGTTCTTCGTCCCTATTTATAATGTTATCAGTGTCAGTCTTAAAATCACTGTTGTCCTTAACCAGTTCCAGGTTGTTAGAAGTTTCCCCCTTGTTTTTGGTTTCACTATAATCATCTACATCCTCCTCATCATCATTTACATTTTTGGAAGCATCACTATCCACAGCAGGGGCATTTGAGGACTCCTCACAAAGTGCTTCAGACTGGTCACAGTCTCTGGTTGACTCTTCGGAGCCTGGTTCCATTGATTCAGCAATATCTGAAGAGTTATGGTGCTCATTTTCAATGACTTCTTGATCACTGGTATCTTCATCAATAGCAATGTTATTCTCTTCCATCTCTAGCTCTTCTGGAGTTCCCAGGACTTCATTTTCCACAGAGAAATCTAGGTTCTGATCATGCTCATGTTCCAAGTCATCACAATCTTTGCTGGTCAGCTGAGCTTCAGGAACTATAAGGTATTCATTATCTGCCTCAGATTCTGAGCAATCAGCACTGCATTGGTTTCCTTCATACAGCTCTCCATCAAGACATTCCAGTTTCCCATTTGAGCATTTATTTAAGTTACTGTTGGTATAAACACCTGATTTGCCCTCAATATCAGATGAGAATTTTGGTTTGGGAGCGATAGGTGGTTTGGGACCCCTCGACATAAAGTTTGGATTATGAAGAATATCGGCCCTTGGCAGTGAAGGAGAAAATTTGGAGACAGCTACTGGAGAAAGATGACCGATAATCTTTGGTTTTGGTGCTAGTGGTGGCTTTGTGATTTCTGGAGAAAAGAGAGAAAAGCCATGTCAGTCATCTTGGTTTCTTATTAAAGCCAGCAGAATATACTCTACAGTAGATATTATCTTATACCAGTGACTTCTAAACTCAAGGGTGTCCAACCAATTAAAGGTTCAGCGCTTAAGAGAGACTTGACAGAGTGAAGCATGTACATTGTGCTTCTACGTGGCACTATGTGTAGGTGTGCCAGGGAACATGGCTTAAGGTCAAAACTGAACTGCTCTGAACTAGAGGTAGCCCTAATGCATGTGGGAAAAGAAAAACACATATGGCTGCAGAACCAAGAGGATATCATACACAGCTACCCACAGATGGGCAGTACCCCTACACTCAGAAGTAATAATGACAACAGAGTCTTCTTGATTCTGCCCCAGAAATCTCTTTGCCCTAAGATTAATACGAACATTTTGATTCAGTGATGCGGAAGTGTTTCACTGCAATGAAAGAAATGCCTTTCAGCCATAGTAGCCATTCCTATAACACAAACACTTTCTAGCAATGATTTTAGTTTCAACACATAGTTTGCAGAATTCAGTATTGAACAAAATTAGTTTCTACCAGCAGATCAAGGTTTAAATCAACCCAGCAAAACTGAAGTGAACAGGTGGTTCCCAAACACACAGGCTTCCCATCTGCCTTTACCCTGGTAACAAAACATGAAGTTACACATTGTTTGTCAGACAACATAATCCTGAGGTACAAGATGGTTTGCTAAAAGGTTGGCTAATAGTTTACACTGGTTATGCAGCTGTAATGCACTGGGTGAAATATCTCAACCCAAAATATGGAGTTACTAGGTTAAGCTTTCAGTGCATACCCTCTTCAATCCTTTCTTTAGTGAAAAGCTCCTCTAACCTCCCTTAAATGCCAGTATTCCTTGCAGGTAAAATCTGCTCTGAAAAATACACGTTTAAAAAGTGAACTATCTTGTAATTAAGGCCAACCAGGGTCTCTAAATTATTTCCAGTGAAAGTGCTAACACTTGTGTAGGGGAATTCAAGCAGACTGACAATAAGCTAGATTGAAGTTAGATGAATTAAGTCATATATGGCCATTTTACTCATAGTGCAGTATATGTGTCACAGCCATTTCTAGCTGTCTTCATCCTGAAATGAATATTCTTTAAATAACTAAATGAAATGCTGAAAAGCCACATAAATAGGCAACAATTGGGTTCTTCCCTCATGAGATTTTAGATGAGATTAAATGCGGTGTGAAGGAGCCAGCACACCAAATGGTTACAGACGGTAAGAAGTAAAGAGTAGCATTTTGCTTTTACTCTTCTCTGCCCAGCCTGCAGCTGTGCCTGAGATTGCCCTGACCCAGGTGTAGGACCTTGCACTTGGCTTGGTTGAACTTCATAAGGCTGGCATCGTCCCACCCCACAAGCATGCCAAAGTCTCTCTGGATGACATCCCTTCCCTCCAGCATATCAACCAAACCACCCAGCTTGGTGTCATCAGCAAACTTGCTGAGGGTGCACTCAGTCCCACTGTCCATATTGCAACCGATTTCAACTGAACATCCTAAACTAACTTTCTTTTAGTAAAATGCATGAAATCAGCTAAAACTGAGTCCCTACACCTTTCCCATCAGAAATTAGTGGAACCCTTACTACCAGAACAAGGCAGTTTCAGGATCAACTCCAAGGAAGAAACATCACTGTGGAGGTATTATATCACTTCCTGAATGTGTCTGGGTTTTCCTAGGATATACCAACTCCATTCCTGAGATGTGCCAAAGTTTGAGCACAGTCTCTGCATCCTCATCCTTGTTCTTGTCAGTGTCTGTACTGAAACACTGAGTAATGAGAAGAACAAACTGTAGAGAATGTCAGGATCTCCCAAACTTTGTCTTATAAAGAAATCTGAAATAAAATGATGCACTGAACTCATTTCCTTTATGTAAAATAACTGTGCAGACATCCACTTAAAAAAAGTATAGCTTAAACACAGTTATGCACTTTCTCAGTGATGAATGTCTACAGCAAAAGCAATCAAGTAGTCATGAGTTTTTCCTTCTGCTACCTTCAGTAACATTGCTAGTGGAAGAGAGCTTAAGGTAACGGACCCTGCTCATAATATGGTAATAACAGGCATTGCAATGTCCTACTCTTACCCACTTGTGCCAGCTACTGGTCATTACTGATTCCTTCCATAGTTTTTCCTAACTCTTCTGTGTGTTGATCTTGCCTTTCACAAAGTTTCTTAAACAAGGAGGGAGAAGTACAAGTGTTTGTTTAAAAAATAACCCAAATAATTACTGAAAAGAAATCTCCACTGTTTGCCTTTTACCACCACAATTTCATTCTGCTTCAATTTCTGCTTCCTTTGCTGTTTGAGCCAGTTGAAAGGTCCTGGGCACAAAACAACTCTGCCATACACATACCATAAGGAATGTGTATATTCATAAATAATTGTGCATGTTTATTTTAGGATGTGTTTTATGTTGGAGGGAGACACACCCACCTTGTGCTTTAAAGGAAACTCTTGGGGAATAGGAATTTCTTTAGCCTGCTCCTCCCCTTATTGTTCAATGCTTCCTTGTACTGACAAGGACCGCTTCCTCTCCTTACCCACCTTCCTTCAGGCAAACCTGCATTTCAGCATGGTTTCATTCCTGCCATGGCCCGTATGAAATTACATTGCTCTCCTGCCCTCCATGTTTCTTAGCAGTGAACAGTAGCCTAGTGGCTCTCATGGACTGGCAACTGCCCCATACAGCCATCACTGTGCAAGTGTTTCTCTGAAACAATAAACATTTTGGAGTGGGGTACTCTCTGAAACACTGCAACAACCCACTTTCAAACGTTCTCCAGACTTAGGAATTAGCCTACAATTTAATTCAGGCTTATAAGACACCTTATGCACTACCACCACCACCCCTCCACCATTAAGCAGCTTGTTTTGGGGTGAACACTTAATTAAACACCGAGGTTTCACATTTGCAGGGATATTTGCAGACTTGTCCCAGGCTTGTGGTCTTTGACGGCAGCCCAAGAAATACTTAGCTCCACAATCCAGACACTAGTCCCAGACTTGACTGGTGCCACAACCCGGTTCAGGCATCTTCCAAGATGCTTAAAGTGACTTTTTCTGACCTATGCACTTTTGTGGACCTGCATTTTCTTCAGGCCTTGAACATTAACTTAACTCAGACATGTGCTGAAGTAGGAGACATTGAGGACAGGGGGCAGAAATGCCCTGCATAGTTCAGTGATCTACAGAGCTCTTGGATGCAAGTGATAAAGAAGGTGGAGGGACCACATTGCAGCAGTGCATCAAACCTAGAACCCCAGTGGAAATCAATGCAAACAAGTCCTGTGTGTTACCGAATCTGCCCCAAAAGAAGGTATCGAAATCCACAGATGGAAAGTGCCTGAAAAACAGGATGTAGAGGGAGAATATCCAGACAAGAACATCAGAAAGTCTCATGCAGCTCCCATCAGGAGCAGCATAATTTCACTCTGCTATAATAGAATAAAGTCAAAACTTTTCTTCTAGAAGGCTTTGTTCTGAAGTCAGCAAAAGGTGGACTATATACCTTAGTAACATCTTTGTCTTATTCCTGTAATGAGTCACTCATTTTTAAAACAAAGCCCTTATTTCCAGTTAGTGCTGCCTGGCATTTATCTCCAGCATTTGTTATTGTTTCTTCCATGGGGTTAAACCTCCTTATAATATACAGCATTTCCATGGGGAAGATATATACTTCCCTACAGCTATGTCTTGGTACTTTCTTCTTTTTGGTAAACTGAACAAATGAACTCATTAAATCTTTGCAGTTTGACAGTTTTGCCTTTCCTGAAGTCTTTTCTTTTGGATTTTTCCCGATTTTCCGATAGTCCTATAAAATTAATGGGGCAGACCTGTGGAAACAGTTCCACAGTGAGTACCAACGATGCTATCTACAGAGTTCAGTACTGTCTTTCGCCCAGTTCTCACTATTCTCCATTAACTTGTTACTGTATCAGGTTGACTTGCTTGTCCATTATGATCTCATTGTCTCTAAACTGTGTAATTATGTGTGAATTGTTTGAATGGATCCTACTTAATGATCCAGATCTGTTTATACAACTGCACTGCCTACTTTGTTAATTACCCTTTCACCAATCTTTATACCATAAAGTCAACTTTGTCATCTGATACTTTTCTATTTGCGCTCCTATTGAGGAAGATGTTGGACAGTAACAGTGCAATCCTGGTCCCAGCACTGTGCATCCCACCATTTAATGATGTTACACAGATAAGTACCACAAAGATTCTCTACTGCCAGTTAGCCAGTCCTCAGCCTAATTAACCTGTTCTATTATATAGATGCTTTCCTTTTAAATCAAAATGCACTGATAAAATACCACACAGACATCAGTGTACGCCTCTGCATTTATCAAGCAAATCTGTAACTTCTCCCAAAGACTGGAATCAAATTCTCCATTTGAGGCAAGCTAAATCCCAGTATTGAGGAAATGAGAATAAGCAGCCTTAAGAATAGTGGTAAATATAGGAATTCATTTACATGTCACTTGCTGAAACACTATTATAGCACAAAAATTATTTGGGCCAGGAGGGATAGGAGTTATTTCATGGTAACATTTCTATTCTACGAACTAGGCAAAGACATGAAACAACAAAGAACTTACCCTGCACCAGCAGCCATCATGCTTACACTCCCTCTCACATAAGAGCACGACAATGCTGTCTAAGAACTACTACCACTGACAAGAGTCACATGTGCCAAGTGCTGCATAAATGCAGAAACTCCTGGAAACAGTGTGACTGTACTGTACAGTCAAATGAAGAAGTTTCCACACCTCACCTACCAAAACAACTCCAAGTTCTCACAAAGCAGGACAGAGGGAAAATTCTGTACCCGTGTCTGTTTCATCTTGTCTAATACACAGGTTTATATTTTGACCATGGTGCTTACTCCTCACAGAAGAAATGGGTCAGAATGAATGGTAGACAGAGCTTCCTATCAAAACAGCACACAGAGCTTCACTGGAAGTGAAACAGGACATGCTGCTTCACTGGGTTCGGAACTGGCCAGAACATGGGCACCAGCTCCTATAGTAATGCTGCCAGAAATGTAAGGCAAACCAAGCAGAGAGTTGCCTAAAACTCATTTATTACTCCTCCAATACAGGAAGCTGTAAGTTCCAACCTGTAATTATAATTCTGCCAGCTGTCCAAGTCAGACAGCGAGGGTGTGTTTAAGCTGCCTATACAGATAAGCCATTTTAATATCATTCTGAATTAAGTACCCAGCATAAACTGTGTAACCTGCTTCAACATGTTGGAGATTAAAAAGATGAGGGAGCATGATTCACAGGGAAAGCACAATCTCTTTAAAAGTTCAACTCATAAAACACCAATGCTGTCATTGGTAGGACCCCAGAATGTACTGTAAATAACTGAGATGTCATTAATTTTGCAATATTTGTTGCAGAATTAGTTCTTTGTTTTACAGCACGTAAATGCATCACTTATTTCACAATTATTTCAGGGAAAAGTTTGAAATGACAGAAGTTACATAAAAAAATAGAAACAGGTTGCATGGAAGTCACTTAGAATGGAAATGTTATCTAGACTAGGATTTTCTCTTGACGTAGGAGTGCAAGTCTTCCTTTCAAAAGCGACCTCAGTCCCATTTGAGTTGAACAGGAATTAGATACTCAAGCATCTTCTGAGGACTGGGGCTTTAAGCACTTGGGATCTGAGGTCCTCTACAAAGTCAGCAGGTGATTGGCTCCCAAATGTCTCAGACATTTATGAAAACCATTCCGTGATTCTGTGATTCGAGCTTTTGCAGAAGTCTGATAATTTTGAAAAGCATCTGTCCTCAATTAGGAGTGTGTACTCTTCAAATGTGTAACCAAAAGTATTCTGTATATAGCAAGAAGGCTCCACTCGTGTGAGGGCAGACCGGTAGTCAGTAGTAACTATCCCATGGGAATGTTGTCTTCTTATAAGTCTTAACTGAAATGTTAAGATGGGCTGTCAGAGCACATCTCACTCTGCAGAAATAAAATGCTGCTCTGTACAGTTATTGGAGTCCATCCTCTATGACTATATCGGTGCATTATGACTCTGCGATACCAGCTCAATAGCTTACAAATTTCTTACTATGTAACTTCATTGCAACTATCTGTAACTATAATACAACAGCATAACATCCCACAGAGAAACACTGCTAGGAAAGGGGAAACATCTAAATACAAAACATTTAGAAAAGGATGAATTTCAACTCAAAAAAAAATCTTGACCCTGAAAATTCTCAAGCATTTTCACTGTCTCTAGCAGAGAGTACATACAAGACTTTGGAGGGATAGAAAGGGCTGACTGTGAAAGCCCCCGTGTACATGACAACTAACTGATCTTGTTCTAACCTTGGCATTTATTTATTTTTAATGTAACTGTAAGTGCTAGTGCTATTTCAAATTTGGCTGTGATTTCACAACAGGAAGTTCCTACTGGAGCAGACAGCTTATGGACACCTGTTGTTTCATGTATTGCTTCCCAGGAGCCAAAGATGTTGGTTACAGTTCTCCAACAGGTACATAAGGCATCTTCCTCCCTATCCCTCTGGGAGCAGGAGGAGGAAGAAGTGGCTGAGTGAGCGAGCGCTGCGTAGTTCTGAGTTACCGGCTGGGCTTAAACCACGACAGGCAGCTTTTCCTGTATCACTTTCATTAGCAGCTGAGGGAATATAAAGTCTGCTTGCACCTCTGAACAATCTGGAGTCCAACATACATACATTCTGCCTGTGGGCAGCACCATTTCAACTCCTGGCAAAATAAGCTGTACTCAGAGGCTGGAAGCTCCTGTGTATGAGGCTGGGAGATGGGGGCCTGTCTCTTGCTTCAGACCACCGATTTCCTGTGACCTTGGGTGGACTGCTTCATCTTTCTTTTCATATCAGTTCTGCATCTCTGAGGACAATCCATATCTCCCTTCCTATTTTCTATTTGTCATTAACTTCTGTGTCATCGAGGCTTCCCATATATGCCTGCACATACAACTCTGCATACTGGGGCTATGTATTACTTACTGTCATACAAAGATGGCCAATGCTGGTCCCTGAGTTG